>JAIUZE010018616.1:0-17614 GCA_022085475.1 Heliosperma pusillum
CAACGAGTGGTCACAAGCCCAAAACAAGTAAGTAACGAAGGAGATATGATCATTCTACAAAAAAGGGTCGAAGCAGTGAAATGCCAGCCGGGCACTGAACCGGCAGCCGGCCCTTCGGCCAGGAACCCATTTCACCCGAGAACAACATACACCATTCCTATCATTTTCAATTCTCTTAATTCACTTATAATAATTAACACAATCAATATTCACCATCAACAATCATCAAATAACAACAATCATAAATCATAACACGATTCCTAAGCTTCTAATCGTATTCAAAATACGATTTCTAACATATAAAGCATGCAAAACACGTAAATGATACCGAGTAACCCTTCACCGTTACCTTTACGCGTCTTTAAACGGTTACTAAGCTTTCCTAGTCTCCACCTACAAACAATTAGATAATAAAAAAGGAATATCATCCACCTTAAGAAAGACGGATAATTTAAAAAGCGAGAAAGACGGTAATTTTATTACCAATACGGATAGAGAAAGCTAAGAGGGGAAGAATAAGACAAACTTACGTGAATTCCGTCAAGTAACGAATGAACTACGATGAATCAAAGATCGGAAAAAGCTAAGGAGGCAAGGATTGAGTTTTCTTAAAGAGGAAGAAGGTTTGTGTTTGATTTTGGAGTAATGAATTAGGTTAAGGGAAATAGAGTATAAGTAAGGAAAAGTCAACCAAAAAGTCAAACTCGCCTTAAGACGGCTTTTTCATGAAATCTCGCAGAAATTCCAAATACGAACTCGGAATTTCAAAATTCGACTCGAAACATAAAAAGCTAATTTAAAACTTAAATTCGCTGAAAAGATTTCGTAAAATATTTCTACTAGAACAATAGGGTACATTTCCGGGTGTTACAACTACTCCCCACTGACTTTGGCGTTCATGTTTTTCATGAATGAACAGGTTGCTTGCTTGGATGCCTTTTTGGATATGATGTTTTGGGGTTCGGGTGTGAGCTAGCGGGCGTTGTCCCTGGAAGTTCACCTCTAGACGAATTTAGCTAGTTTGTTAAACACTTGTTCTTTGCTAACATTTTAAGAGACCCCGTCTCTTTGTTGTAATTCCGTATTTAGTTTGTAACATTTTGACACACCTCGTGTTATATATATCTTGCATGTTTAAAGGTTTTTAAAATACCGTATTTCCGCATATTATTTCACATGCTTGTATGTTTTATATTTCCGCATTCGCGAGGGTTGTCACATTTAAGGCAGAGAGGTTGAGGTAAGGGGTTGCAAAACCTTTCATTTCGAGCCTTTGTTTGATTGATTTCCTTCTTCGGAACAAACCAATGCTACTGACATACTCTTGCTTTGACCAAAGCTCGCTTCTCCTAGCTCCGAGTGCCGAGGTAAACGCCAAAATAGTAGGAAATACCCGTAAAATCGCTTCATTTCCTATAAAATGAGACAAAGCACACAAATCATCTAGAATACGAAATTAGCTCACATATCACTTCATAAAGTGCATAAAAAAAGTAAAAAGTGAGCCAAATGAGGGGACAAAATCATACAAATATTACACTTATCATAGTTGGCTCCTCCCCTTCTCCTCATCCACCTGCATTTCCCCTTTTTCCCTTTTACCATTTGTCACCACCTCTATTCCATAGTGCTCCTTCTTTCTTCTTCTCTTTCCCCAATCCCGTCTCCACCTCATCCTTATCTATGTATTCTTTCCCTCTGCCCCTATTCTTCTAGTTTATTTCCCTTAACACCAAATCCCTCTCCACATCTACCTTTTCCACCTCCCCGCCTCCCCATTTTCTCCTTCTCCAAATTATACCCTTCCTCATTTCCTTTCAGTGTTCTAGAACGCATTCTTATATCATCGAACGCGTCAGTGTAGTGTATTAAATTGGTTTGAGAGAAAAAACGGTCTCTCCATTTGTTTTTAGAAATGAAGAGGATCTCAACTGTGAACTCCCACGTAAGCGCAAAATAAACATACGCAATAACATGCGGAAAATAGAGATGTCTTAAAACATTTAATACAAAATACGAGGAGTATCAAAAGCAAAGTACGAATGAAAGTCAAACTACTACAAAGGGAAAAGTGAGTCTCTCAAAATGGCAATAAACAAAAAAGTAGAGTCTAAACGAATAGTGAAATCGTCAAAAGGTCAACGCTCGCTAGCTGACACATGTCTTACCCAACATCAACACCGACTTGTACCTGTTCATTCATTTAACATGAATGCCACAGTCAGTGGGGAGTAACTCGGGGTTCCCCAGCTATATCACATGATAACAAACACAATTGGATCATATAAACATACACTATCATACAAGTACATAAACATCATGCTAATTCCAATAATAGATATTTAACTTGTTAATTATACAAACATGTGAGGATGAATAATAACATATCAATCCTAAAATCAAAGTCTCATATAACAACACATCGTCATGGTCATCCATCATGTAAGCAAAAGAACTCTTACGGTAAGTGAAACGCTCTACCATCGGCATTAAGCAAAACTAGACTACCCTAGACTCTAGTCATCCCAGTAAGACTACGATAATAATACGGTCCTAGTCTAAATCTGGCCAGATTCTCGGGACAAGACGTGTACCCGATTTGACATGTGGCTAGACGTGCACACATCTAAGACTCGGTCGACAGAACGGAAGCCGAGTACCCCAAATCCGGCAGTACGACCAACGACAGAAGCGGGAAGACAATAAGTATATATACCAAATCTTGGCAGTACGGCCAACGAGAAAGGTTGTAAAAAAACAGTCAAGCAAGTACGCTCCATGCAATGACACCACCTCGCAAGAATACAAAATTTGACGGCTGGGTCGATCAATTCTAAGCGTTTGTCTCCCAAAAACGTTGCCATATTCCTACTAACATATGCACATGCATAAGAAATGTAACCCTATCGCTTTGACATAAAGTCTAACAAGTATAGGGATACAAACGGAAAATGAGAGTTTCACATCATCCAAAAAGTACAACGTAATCGACTGTTCAAGGTAAACATGGCTCAAATGAGTGAACATCCAAAACCATCACTAAATATGTGAATAAGACATGTGAGAGACGATATAACTCATACATGAATATTCTACAACATTTCATAAGATTATAGTGTAGGTAAATGTATCGCATAGAAACCACATGTGGAAAAAGAAGACGAAAAGATATATTAAGGCATACGAAACTCAAAGCCATTTGTAATATCGAGTCAAATCCGTCATGAAACAACATCTTAAGTATCATATGAGTCACAACCATACACCATAAACATTAGAGAAGTAATTAACCCAACTTTAATAAATTTTAACATATAATAAAGTTCAAAGAGGATGTATTTTCTACTAATTCACCAACATCCAACAATTCCTAGTAATTTAGGCAGAATTATTCATTCAACTTTCAAGATGCATAATTCCATGACAAACAACAACAATGAACTTATCTTTATCATTAATTACTACTCTAAAACACATAAAGAACACAAAAATGTGATATCGAGTAACCCGTCAACATTACCTTGGCTCAGCTACTCTTCAAGGTCTTCTTCAACAAGCCAAGAAAATAGTCCTTCTGCGAGTCTTCTAAGTCTCCACCTATAATTACAATACAAAAAGATGAGAATTTCTGACCTTAGAGAAACACCGACGAATTGAATAGATGAGAAAGTTTGCACCATTTTTACTTAGATAGATAGAGAATGAAGAGATGAGAAGATTGGTCTAAAAACTATTGAATTTGGTTGAGAAGTGAGGAAGATATGAGAGTTTGAAGTTTTGAGAAAATGAAGGTTTAATGGAGGTTTTAGGGTTGATGAGGAAGGAGATGATGTTGCTGAAATTTTGAGTTGAGAGGATGGAGTTTTGGTAGGTTTATTTTAGTAGTAAGAATAATAAAAGGCCAAAACTTTTAAGTGAGGGTTGACCCACTTGGATTTTCTAGTAGAGTTCGATTATGAACTCATACCGGACGGAAACGACGCGGATTCTACCCATTAAGCTAAAATAATATTTAAGCCTAAAATTAAAGCTAACAAATAAAAATATTATTAATAATTAAATATTAATAAAAATTTAATCGCTAAATTCGCGGGTGTTACATCCACACCTCCCTTCCTCCTACTTCTCTTGTACTTCTCCTTCACACCCTCCTCTTGCTCCTTCTCCCCTGCCATAAAAGAGATGGTGAAAAAGTTGAAGTGCATAGGTGAGTACGGAATTTGTTTGAGACCTAGAAACCCTCGAAAAATTGGGCTTCCTGAGATTCGATAATTCATTTTTTACCCATTTTAGAATTTTAAGGTCATGATTGTATTTAAGAGCATGTCATCTTTAGTAAATGGGACGAATTTATATATAGAGACTTATAGAAATATAATAAACTGCTCCATTATTTTGGCTGAAATTGTTTCTTTCACATTTACGACCCTGGTACGAGATATTTTGAATGCCTACTATTCATCTCATTGTATTTGTAGTTGATTTTGCATTACGGGATCGTAATTTTAGGGGTTGAGTATTATCTATTCATAATCGAAGACACACATGTCAAAGTTAAGTGAATATAATTGTAAATACATCGATAGTTATTTAATAATTACCATGTATATCTGTATGCCATAGTCGATCTCAAGGATTAGGTACAAAATATTAGCGAAGTCATGCTTTTTTTAATAAAACTTTGTCATAACTATTGCAGAAACATCCCCGTAATTGATTAGGTACAAATACTTCCTCATACTTTGTCACGGCCGCCTTCAAGGTTTAGGTGCAAAAGATTCACGAGTGTTGCTATATCTGATAACAATTTGTCGTAATTAACGAAGAACATTCCCGTATATGATTAGGTACAAATACTACCTCATATCTTGTAACAAGTTAGCAATGTCAGTACCTATGTAGATATCTTTCTTCCTCATTTTGTAATTGTCATTTCTCCTTTCAAATATTCTATCTTAAACTATTATCCCGAAGCCAATTAACGAAGAAAGTACAAAATATTGATAAAATTCGACTCATTTAAGTGAAAAAAAAAATCTGAGTAAGCTATCTGAACGTTCTTGTTTGTCAATTAACAAATTACATCAAACATTTTATAAGAAAACTTGGCCCGTACGACTAAGTTTGTACATTTTCGAATAATTAAAAAATTATTCACTTATATTTTCAAATCCATTTGAATACTCTTTACACATCCCAAAAGTATTGGCATCACCAATATTCAGTTTGGAATTGTCCACTATAACTTGCTTTTGGCACATGTTAAGGGATCTTAAAAGCTTTTCAAGATGTTGATTGGAAACAAATATGAGACGATGGTTATGACCTGGACTAAACTCATCAACTATAGTAGGACCCGTAAACCCCTTTAGAAGGGCAAATCTTACATAAGCTCTCCATCCAATCCTTGTGATTTTGACTCGCTGTGTAACTCAAGCACCAATGGATGAGTTCTCACCATTCTGGTCCTCGTTGACAATGTCATAACGAAATTTTAGTCTATTCCCCTTAAATCCCCGTCGGTTGCAAACTACAAATTTTTGATGTGCTCTGCCACCCCAAATGTTTTTTTGGTAGTGTGCTTCTTAGGAGTAAAACAACACTGTTGAGTGTAAACATTATAGAATTCTATTCCCGCCTCTAGTAAGGAGATGACTGTGCCAACTTTAGGAGTAAACTTACTCTCGACAACACTCACCCACTGCTCACTTCCCTTAGGCGTGTGAGACATAACAAGCAGCTGATGTGATTAAGAAGTGTGTTTGTGTTGTACGACTGGCGTGGAATCGAGTGTATTGACACTAGTGGAATCTGTAAGGGAAAGGCAAACTTGGAATACTGTCCAGGTAAAAACACTAAAGTTGTGCAATTAGTACAACTATGAAGGAGTAATTTACAGTGACAATATTACTGTAAGATATGTTAGTGGAAGCATATATAGCAGAACAAGAAGTTGTGATGACATACGCAGTTATCAAGGTAATTGTGATACCGTAACAGACTGACAACAGATCAACATAGTGCGAAATGAATAACACAGTCGATGAAGTTGAAAGACAAATTAACGAGTAACGGCAGTTAACATTACTAAATAGACACGGGTTTGTGACGGAAATTCCCGTCACAAAAGAGGCAAATCCGTAAGAAAAAGCGCATTTGTGACGAAATTTCTATCAAAAAAATCTGCCACTCTAAATCGTCACAAAAAGAGAAATTGTTACGGAATTTCCGTCACAATTATATTTTGTAATGGAGTTTCGGTCAAATGCCAAAAGTCCAGATCAAACTTCTGGTCAACGAAAGTCAATATTTGTGACGGAACTTAACCCAGTAGCTGCACGAACCAACTGATTTCTGTCAACCACAATGCAAAATATGCATTGTTTCATATCAAGAAATCCTGCAATAAACCATACAAATCTGTCGACCTTGAAGCGACAATCAATTTCATTGTCGACCGCAAAGAAAGAATCTAAAAAAAACACACATATCAACACCAAACATCACAACGAAATCTTCATTTACATATACTTAATTATCTATGTTTTCAAGTTCAAACAATACATTTAAAGAAAACGTTTATGGTTCATACAAACAACCTATCTAAATCTAAGCTAATAGCTCGACATGACCACTAAATCCGTGATCGTCATCCGTGAAGTCATCCTTACGACGTGGTTCAGGGACCCCCGAACACGTGTTGTTGTCCCCGGAAAAATTAAACCTCTCTCATGAACGACTCTAAGCGTTCTTGTCTCTCTTGAGTGGCTTGTATATCCATTTGCATTTGACTCATTTGCTCTTTTAATTGCGAATTTTCCAGTAAGATTTGAGCAATAATGGACGGTGAGTAAGATGAACCATAACGATGATGCCTACCTCTAGTAGGCTCGAACAACTGCGAAGCCGCCGACCCTAACCCAAAGAACCTCGATCTATTGTTGTAGCCCCCAACCACATTACTGTTCACTTCAAACAGGTATGGTGCGGCTCCGGTATGTGTTGGTTGACTCATCTCTTTTTGGTACGACTTCTGAAAATCAACAAAAATAAAAAGATAATTACGACATATATAGAATAAATAATACCAATCTAAGGAAAGAATAAAATTAAAAAGAAACTACATGAGAAAACTTACGTCGGTCTCTACTGGTCGGGGGCTAACACATTGGCCATTCTTCTTTTTCTTCGACTTCTCCAGTAGCTGGTACGGGATGGCTTTGCCACCCTAAAAGAGCGTTAAAACATGATTAAAATAATTTTGCCAATAATTAATGTACCTCAAACTATAAAAGTAATATTTAGAATATGCAGTAATAAAACTGGGGTATTGTAGGAATTTGAGGACTGAGTTTACGGACACACACAAGGCACAAGGTGATATAATTATCAACTGATTTTCACACCTTAAAACAAGAAACAAACTGACAATTTGGATAGACTAAACCTTATTCACCACAGCCTAACACAAGTGAATCAGACTCAGACTAACAGCAAGAGAAACAACCCACAGTCTGAGCACATGGTTGCTTGACTTTACCAACAGACTTTGATCAAGACCCATAGTATAGCACATGATGTTATCAGTCATGACTCTCAACTACAAACTAATACAAGTTGAAAAGATTTTGAAATGAGAAGAATTCTCAGGTTTTCATTCATTCAAATAACTGCCTTCAGACAGTAGATGTAGAGGTCCTTATATAGGCCCCTTGCTGTCATTACAAACCCTAGAATAACATCCAAGGGCCAGGATTAGTTCTTAGGATACAGAGAAAGTTCTGAACATATATTACAGATTGAAATAAAAGGCTAAAAATAATTGAAACAGACAAAAGCCTCCTGCAGGCATGGATAGTGATGTGTTGCAGCATTGTGGCAGTTGAGTTTTATCTTGGAGCTTGTGGACGAGCTGCATTATTTGCCCCCTTGACCGTCCTCTGAACTGCTTCTAAGAACATGCAAGACAAACAAAAGGACTTTTAGAAATGGTCCTTCAGTGTCTAGCTAGAAATGACAATTTTGCTTTATGCTTTTTACTTTTCCTACAAGGTGTTTCAAATTGATTTTTCTGAGAATTGAAGTGTGAACTGGACCTGGCTCCCTAGGACTTTGTTAGACTTATTTGAACAAGGTTTCAGCTGGCCATGGTGGAAGCTAGTGGTTTAGACCCTTCTAAGAGTTGTAGGCTCCCAAAGTTGCCCCTGCAGTCGTGGAGTATAGGTCACTAGCAGAGTGACTTTGACCATCTTCTTGGTTAACACTGCCCCGTCCTTTAGCCCCTGCTGCAGCCTCCCCTGGTTAAATTGGGCTTGTCCTCAAGCATGTAGCCTTATCATCTTCAGAGTCACCATAGTATGGACTTAGATCCCCCACATTAAAAGTACCATGAACCCAATAGTCACCAGGTAGATCAACCTTGTATGCATTTGAACCACGTATTTTATGATCTTGAATGGACCATCAGCCCTAGGCATCAGTTTGTTCTTCGTCCTTGCTGGAAACCAATTTTTTCTTAGGTGAACCCAGACCAAGTCCCCTGACACAAATTCTTTCCTTGTCTTAGGAATCCTGAACTGTTTCTTGTATCTTTCATTGGACTTCTCAATTTGTTTCTTGTGTGACAACCCCGCGATTTTGCAATAAAGTAAACACATATATTTTCAGCGGAAATACGAGATTTTAAAAATGCAAAACAACGAATGTCACTAAATAATAAAAAAATCAAAACTTAGTTTAATAAATGACTTATAAAAATTGTAACTTAAATAAATACAAGGTATCCCGATCCCTTGATAAATATACAAATCAGATAATAAAACTAATATAAACTACAACGCTAAGGGAGAATTCTGTAAGTACAACGATCGCTAGCTCACTCGTCAAAACCCCATGCAACACCGACCTGTAACCTATTCATTCATGAAACATGAATGCCACAGTTAATGGGGAGTAAATTGGGGTTCTCCCAACCATATCACATGAAAACAAACATGATCAAGGCATATAAACATAAATTATCATAAATATATAAGTTTAATGCCAATTCTAATGATAACATCTTATATTAGCGTCATAAGCATGTAAGAATAAATACAACATATTCATCATATCATCAAGACTAGGGAAAACTCACGTTGGCAACTATATCGCTACTAACGACTTGTATCTCACCGCTAGCAACCATAAAATTGAAGAGGTTGGAGACGTGACACACATAAAATCATAATAGGCATCAAACAATCCAATACACATCCAACAACCATCATGTGATACAAACATACTCTGACGGTAAATGACACGCACTAGCATCTGTACTTTGGAAGACAGGTCAACGTAAGTCCACGAGATAAACGTTTCGCTGAACCGTATACGATAATCATTTTGTATCCTCATGACCAAGACGAGCAAGTCGACATGATAAACATTTCCCCGAACCGTACACGATAATTATTTTGTATACTCAACACTCTAATCCTCCCTGTAGGACGACGATAATATAATACGGTCCTAGTTTAAACCTGGCCAGACTCTCGGAATAAACGTGTTCCGATTCGACATGTGATAAACGTTTCGCACCAAGACTCCATCCTCCGGCTAAACCACACGGAAGCGAGTAACCCAATTCTGCTAAACCAAAAGAAAGAGGCGGAAAGAGTACAAGCACCATCTTCCGGATAAACCACACGGAAGATGGGGTCTAGAATAAACAAGCAAATACGCTACATGTAATGACACCAGCTCACAAGAATACAACATTTGACGACCGGGTCGATCAACGTTAGGCGTTTGCCTCCCAACAACGTCGTCATATTCCCACTAACATATGCCTAAGCACAAGAGAATGTACCCCTATCGCTCCGACATGAAGTCTAACGAGTACAAGGGTACAAACGGGAAATGAGAGTTCGATATCATCCAACAAAGAAGACTCAACAGACTAATCAAGGTATACGAGACTTATTTGACTAAGACATATGATTACGACATAGAAAATGTGATATAGTGATAATCATGGCCAATTCATACTTTGAAAATGCTAATTAAACATGTGACGATAATATATATACGTATATAAACATGTGAGTAAAACTAACATGATAGGTATGTCGTCAAGACAAGCATAATAGTATAAACAATTCACTTCCATATGTTATATTCACTCAAAAACTCAAAATAGTAAAACAGACGACATTTACTCATACGGAGTGCGATTAAGGTGATTTAAAAGGCTAAACCGCATAATTTTCTGACGCCAACCCATCCATCAACTTTTTACGAATATTTGGGGTCCTGGTTCCGTCTCGGTCCCGACAAGAACCGTCGCGGCCGATATGGTGCTTGTCAAGGGTCAAGGCGAATTCGTCCCGGCCAGGGACAACTTCATCCCGGCCGGCATAGGGTATGTCCCGGTCTCACATGAACTTGTCCAGTCCCGCATGGGGGTAGGGAGAGCTAGAGACTTTGTGCTGGGGTGCGTCGCGGCCGGTCCCAAAGCCATCCCGATCGAAACGAGCTTAAGCCAAAGGGACGAGCTTGCGGACGAGGTTGGGGACGATGTCAAATGCACTTTATTTGATTCCAACTTCGTTCGAAGCGACAAGACACTAATGGGTAGCAATTACAAAAACAAACCATTCCACACAACTTATACAAAAACCATTCCAGTTCCTTTCCGACTTAAACACCCACGAACTAACATATGAAACACATCCATATCAAAATAACTACAAAGATGACATATGAACATATAAACATGGTTATAAAAATTTAATTCAAGACAATAGTTAATTTATCCAACAAAAATCTCCCATCAAATATCCAACATGATATTGTCATAACCATTCCTATTTGGTTACAAATTCATTATTTAAAACACATAAAGATGTGATATCGAGTAAACCGTCTACATTACCTTATTTAGCGCACCAAAACGTCAACTAGCCATAGCATGAGTCATCCAAGCTTGTCCCCCAATGAAAGCCCCAAGGATTAAGAATCAAAATACTTAACCCTATAAAGATGGATTTGTAGAAATCTAAAGAAATATGGCGGATTTCTTACATAGAAGGAAGGAGGGCGAGACAAGGAGAAGAGTGGTGCGAAAATGGTTACGATTGGTGAAGAATTGAGTAAGATATGATGAATCTAGGTTTTGAAAGAAGACGAGTGTTATTAATGGTGTTTGTTGAGATGAGAATTTCAGAATTTTTGGTGAAGGAGATGAAGTTGTGAGGATTTATGTGAGGGTTTTATGAAGAGAAAAGAGAAGGAGAAAAGGCCCATATGCAATACTAGGCCCAACAACACCAGTTGAGTCGATTATCATCAAAAACACGCCTGAAAGCCTATTACACACCTAAAATGGTCATTACTATTAACATTATTATTATTATACATGTAAAGAAACAAATTTATATAAATAGATTCAATTTATAAATTAAATAATATAATAGTTAATTAAGCTATAAATTCTATACGGGAATTTCGCGGGTGTTACATCTTGACTGAGTCATGCAGCTTAATCATATGTTAAGCTCTTTTCCTAGCATCAAAGTTTACCTCCTCCCTTAGTATGTTGCCTAGATCTAAGGGCATAAGTGGATTTAACCCCATCACCAACCTCAAAGGGACTGTGACTAGTTGCAGTAGATGGTGCTCTATCGAAGGCAAACTTAGCTTGGCCAGCTTCAGATCCCAGTCTTTCAAGGACTTGGTGACTATACACCTTCGGATGGGGTTGTCGTGTACCCAAATCAAAGATAAATTACCTTGGACTAGGCTAATAACAAATGAATGCAATTAGGGAATTAAGGGGTCGATCTCAGGAAAACCGGAGTTACAAGTTATAATAACCTTGTGATGATTAACTACCTTGGAAAGAATATTGATTTTGATGGATTATAAACAAAATAAAGGCAATAACACAATGAAAGTTTATGACTATAAGAAAGATAAAGGAATTTAGGGAGATAGGTTCATACATGTAGATTAGTTCATGTCAAGTTGGAGTTTAGAAATCATGCAATGGATTCATTGTTTAGGTCCGACAATCATCTATCGATTTGTTGCTACCACAGTACAAGATCTAGGGAGTTTTCATCTATACTAGTTTGAACTACCATGCTATACTTTGTCTATTCAAGTCCACGCTTTTGATCTTAGGAAAGAACATGATATTTAGTCAAAGATTATGATCAAGAATCATGAACTAGCAACAATCCAAACATGCAATAGAACAATGGTACAAATGCAATGATTTCTTTCCAACAATTCTAATTACTAATCATACATGACTCCCCTATTCCCATAGGATTTGGATTACTTACTCAAGATTGAATAATACACAACTATCATCATATTAAGGCGATTTAGATTAGTCATGAATGATGTATGGATGCAATACAAAGTTTATAATGATAATGACAATGGTAGAAAGTGATAACAACAATAGTAGAACAAGAACTTTATATTATAACACAAACAAAAGACTATATGTTTGAATTGTAATATGAAATGGATAAAAACTAATAATGGACAGAAATGTTACTTGAATAAGGGATTAGAATAGTGTATGATCATCCAAGGACACTAATGAAAGTATCACAAATAAAAAACCTTCTTCTTACAACCCTTTTACAAGATTAAAACTACTAGAAATTCACTAGAATAAAAGAGATGTTTAGAGATGAAAACTATGAGAGAACTAAGAGAGGATTGAGTTGAGAGATGTGTTGATTTGTGCTGGGGTATTCTTCTTAATATAGGGCTTGGAAGACGCCTGAAATGAAAACCCATCAATACACCGCATAAATTAAGGGTAGTCCAAGAAAAATGCTTGTAGATACTCATGTCTCTGATCGGGTTTAGGTGTCCCTGATCGGGGAAGCAATTTTCTAGGTGTAGTTGCTTCATCTTCCCTCTTTCACGCTTCCCCATGTATTCAAACCCAATAGAGGATGTGATAGCTTACTCCGAAATATTTCTTTGAATGCATATTCTTGACTTTCGTTGACTTTCATGTCCCCTACGATATATAGGATAGTGCTATAGTGCTAGGGGACGCGGAATCTCTTCATTTTGAGCCTTCGTTTGATCAAATTCCTTCTTCGGGATGAGCCAATGTTACCATGCTACTATCATTTTGACCAAGACTTGCTTCTCATAGCTCCGAATGTCGAGATAAGAGCCAAAAAGTTAGGAGAAGTCGTAGAAAACCGCTTTATCCCTATAAGACAAGACAAAACACACAAAGCTACTACAACACTGGATTAGCTCACAAAACCACTATAATTAGTGGAGATAACATGTAAAACTTAGTTAAACGAGGGGATAAAATCGCTCAAATATTACACTTATCAAATTCCCCCAAGATAAACCCTTGCTTGTCCTCAAGCAAGCAACAAAACATGAAGATAAGAGGAAAAAGCAGCATTATTATACCATCAGAATGTCAATCCCAACATAAAGCCACGACTAGCACAATAAACCGAATCCCGGAACAACGTGGGCATTAGAATAGTACAAGACATGGTTGAGATTTACATACCAGCGTAGCATAAGGGAATTGGACTAAAACATTTTCAACTTTTTCACGATCTCTTGACAAATGGACCCTAGCGGTATACTCAAGCTCTCTTTTAATTTGAAGGGTGATTTATATGTATATGTATGAATGAGACACTCACCTATTTACAACTCATGAAAATATGTTCGCAGTCTAGTATAGTAAACTATCCAAAACACAAGTCAATCAATCATGATAAGTAAATTTCAGAAGCCAAAATGAGAAGAAAGTCATGGGGATTTTGGGGTGATAAGGTGGACATATGATTATGGTTATGTGGAGCTAATGTTAAGCGATCAACAACCAAGTGTGAAAGAATGCGCAATACGTTCTCAAATCATTCCCAAAAGGATATCAATTATAGCCAAAAACAACATATTGGCTTGTACATAACAAGACATTAAAGCACTTCTTCAAATTGATCTTTTTTTTTCTTTTTTTTTTTTTTCAAATAAACAGAGAAGCAATGCTATTTTTTCTCTCTTGTACCCCACGGAGTTTTCTCTTTTCCATGTTGTACCCCTAAGTTTGGCATAATACTACTTGTACCCTTAACCTTAATTAGTCATTCTCAAGCGTGGCTAAAACAATAAAAATCATCAAATTTGCTGTTAAATGCCAACATGGCTGCTGAAGTGGCATTGACGTGGCATTTACATATATACTCACTCAAATCCTCAAATAAACAAATCAATCTCTCATCTTAGATTTACTTACATCTTAATGACTACAACTAATGTAACAAAGATGAAAAACAAAGCATTCAACATGAAGATAAACTTCATAAAAGTAGCCAATTATTCAAACTTCATCTTCAACCTCATAATATCATATGTAATTTGTTTTTCATTCTTCATATACAACCCAAACATTCATCATCTTTATATGCATTGCTCCTTTTAAACCTTTGGTCTTAATAACGTGTTCATCATCTAACCACATAACAAAATTGTTGCAATCTAGACATTTGACAAATACGATTTTCGTGGTTTCTATTCGATGTTGAGCCAGAAATCTTCAAATCTGCATTTCTTCCACATGTATTGCAGACTTGGTTTTGAAATTCAAGCTATTGAATAGAATTGTGTTTTTTTTTCAATAGTTAGATGAAGAAGACATGATAATGGTGAGAAGCAAAATTAAAGGGAAAGAAAGGGAAAAACATAAAGGGTGAAGAATAAAGCAATTAATGAAACAAATAGAGGGTGAATAATGGAATATTTAATGGAAGAAATTGAGAGAAAACAATGAAAAAATGGGGGAAAGTGCAGTCAAATAAAAGAGAGATATAAGCCATGTTGGCAGCCAAGTCATGCTATGTTGGCACTTAACGGCTAACATTGACGGTTTATGGTACTTTAATCACGCTTGGGAATAACTAACAAAGGTTAAGGATACAGTTAGTATTATACCAAACGCAGGGGTACAACTAGGAAAAGCGAAAACTTCAGGGGTACAAGAGAGAAAAACTCTTTTTTTTCAGCATCATTTCTTCTTCATTCTTTCTCCTTTCTTTATTTCATTTCATGATTTTCTCTTCTTTTGATAAGGAGATCTGCAGTTTCGTCCAACCAAGCTCTCTTTGGCAAAGTCTTTGAATAACATCCCATCTAAGCACTCAAACACACCTAGCATATCACTAGCTCAACGAGGGTAGGCAAAAATTTATATGTAACTAGTGAAATGTGTGAGAAAGGGTTTGAAAATTTAGGCAATGATTTCAAAGTGAAAGGCTTTTTTGGTGCTAACAAATCCTAACTTCGATGCTTGGAAGAAATAGAGTGAGAACTATACTTATGCGTTTTGACGTAACACAAAACATAAGGAGAACTACCCACACCTAAGTGGGACTAGGTATGGATGTACCAATCTTAGGAGGCTCTACCTTTCATGTTTATTTGGTTTGCCAAATGTCGAGATCAAGTTTACTCATTTCAAGAATTCATGCCCTACCTACTATGTCCAAGACTTTTCCATGCATGTAAAATTTTATCCATACAAGTGGCTCATTAGCTTGAAAGCAATAGTTGGAAGTGTATCGTGATGGTAAAATACTTATGCAAAAATGAACAAATTTTTTTATAAGTTGTGAATAAAAAGTAAAATGCATAAAGTAAAATGCAATCCCTCCCCCAGGCTAAACATCACATTGTCCTCAATGTGCTAATTACAAACTATGACAATGAATAGTAGGACGCTTAATGGGAAAAAGGAAAGAAATGAGAGGAGGAAACTTATAAAACCACACAGACTCCCCCAAACTAGCCTTTATACTGTACATGTAAATGTCTAGTAGGAATGTGAAAAAGCTCCTTCAATTGTTTTTCCTGTAAATAAAGCAAACTATATAAAAATGTTGAAAATTAAATAAAAAAAATGAAAATGAGAAAATGAAACATGGGTTGCCTCCCGAGAAGCGCTGGTTTAACGTCCTGCACGTCGAATGTTCAGTGAGAGATCAAGTTTTAAGAATTGAGGGCTCTAAGTGAAGGACTTCTACAACTCCAATTGTCGAGTTATTGTGGTAGTGCTTGAGACGGTGATCATTGACTTTGAATTTCTCACCATTTGTGGCCATAACTCCAACTTTTTTTTCTTCTCATAGGCTTGCAGACGAAACTCCTCGAGTTCATTAAGTTGCAACAACCTTTTTGCGGCACTACTTGAAAATGGCAGGCTTTCCCGTAGACCATCTGTGACAACCCTCGCGAATACGGAAATAAAACATACAAGCATGTGATATAATTAGCGGAAATACGGTATTTTAAAAACTTTTATACATGCAAGATAGAAATACGAGGAGTGTCAAATATTACAAACCAAATAAAAATACCACAAAAGACGTAGTCTCTCAAGGTGTTAACAAAAGACAAGGTTATTAGCAACTAGCTAAAATCGTCTAGAGGTGTTTTATCCAGGGACAACGCCCGCTAGCTCACACCCGAACCCAAAATATCAAGCACAAAGCCATCCAAATCAAGCAACCTGTTCATCCATGAAAAACATGAACGCCACAGTCAGTGGGGAGTAACTCCGGGTTCTCCCAGCCATATCACATTAAACGTACATAAAAGGAAATACAAAAGTGGAAGCATGCATATATAGATATACATGTGAAAATACGATAAGGATAGATAGGCAATTCGATAATTAAAGATAAGAGCATATGGAATACAAATCCGAATCCATCATGTTATACAAAGACTCGGGGAAGACACTCTTAGGCAACCGAATACGCTCACTAGGGCTTACATCTCACCGTTAGCGGTATAAGTTTGATAAGATTGAGACTCGATAAACAAACCATGCCAAGTCATGGTATGACCATGAATAATCAATTATGTAATCACCCATCCACACCTAACATTACAATGACGACCTCTCTCACGGTAAATGAAACGCACTAGCACCGTGTACATGGCAAGTATGATTAACAGGCATCCACGGGAGAAAAACATTCCCTGAACGCATATACGATTCAATCCATTTCGTATATGTAGACTAATTTCCTCCTGGTAGGAACGACGATAATAATACGGTTCCTAATCTAAATCTGGCCAGACTCCCAGAATCGCATTTTCCGGTTCGACAAGCGATGACATTTCGCATCCAAGACTCGGTCAATCATTGACGCCGAGTACCCCAAATTCGGTAGATCAATTCACGAAAGAGGCGGAAAAGAGCACAAGCCTCATAACAAGCGGTACGCTACATTCAAATAACACCACCTCGCAAGTACACAACATTTGACGGCCGGGTCGATCAACGCAAAGCGTTCGCCTCCCAACAACGTCGTCGTATGCCCACTAACACATGCAATTAAGCAGTAGGATACCTTCCCGTTCCGACATTCCAGCCTTACGAACGGGGAGGTAGCCAAGGGAATGAGAGTACAAAGCACAAGACAAAATAGTGCTCAAACCGTATCATTTGTAAAAACCGACTCAAAGTGGGACATAGCAAAAACCGTCACAAAACATGTGAATAGCGAATTATATAAACTTAACTATGATAAAATGAATCAATACATGATACATACGCATTAGA
>JAIUZE010018620.1:0-14257 GCA_022085475.1 Heliosperma pusillum
ATAATATAGATATATATATATATATATATATATATATATATATATATATATATATATATAGATAGGTTCTTATGAGTCCAACAATTTTTGTGAGTCCATGAGTCCTCATCTTGGCCATTGGATGAGGGAGATGAATGGATGAGATTGTAGAGACAAAAGCACACTTAACACTAATCAATTACTTATGTACTAATTAATTAACTTTCTCTCTCTAGCCTTTAGTTAATCACTTTTGAGCACTTTTGAATTTCTGAGATTTGTGAGTGTAACTTCAGCCCATATTTGTTAAACTTCAAACTAAAATGTGATTTCGACTATATAAATTTGAATTTATGAAACTTCAAGACAAATTTATGTCATTTTAGACTTTTTATGAGTGTAACTTCAGTCATTATGAGTGTAACTTCAACCGTTATTTATGAAACTTCAAACTAAAATGTGATTTCGACTATATAAATTTGAATTTATGAAACTTCAAGACAAGTTTATGTGATTTTAGCCTTTTTAGGAGTGCAACTTCAGTCACTACGAGTGTTACTTCAACCATTATTTTTGTAACTTCAAACTAAAATTTGATTTCGACTACATAAATTTGAATTTATGAAATTTCAAGACAAGTTTATGTGATTTTAGCCTTTTTATGAGTGTAATTTCAGTCACTACGAGTGTAACTTCAACCAATATTTGTGTAACTTCAAGCTAAAATGTGATTTCGACTATATGAATTTGAATTTATGTAACTTTAAGACAATTTTATGTGATTTTAGCCTTTTCTGATTGTAACTTCAACCATTATTTGTGTAACTTCAAGCCTTATATGTGTAACTTTGACCCAAAAAACAATTAAATTTTAGCATTTTTATGAGTGTAACATTTTACTTTATTAGTGAAACTTCAATTATTATTTGTGTAACTTTAGTCATTTATAGGGTAATTTTATGCATTAGTCTTTTCTAGTGTGACTTCAGTCCAAACTAGTCAAATTTCAGTCTAAATCTCTGTAACTTCAGTCCAAACCTATGTAACTTCAGTCCAAACCTATGTAACTTCAGTTATATAACTTTAGTCTAAAATAGTGTAACTTTTTAGATCTAGAAATATAAACACCATAAAAAAATAAAAAAACGAAATCTAAAATAAAAAAATTAAAACATAACAAATTAAAAAAACACATAAAACATATAAAAAAATGTGTTACTTTAAGGTCATTTTGTGTTACTTTAATAAATATAAAACATATAAAACATATAAAAACATATAAAACATATAAAAAAACTTCAGGTAACTTCATCATTATATGGGTAACTTCAGATATAAAAAGTGTAACTTCAGTCATTATATAACTTTAAGGTCATTTTGTGCTACTTTAATAAATAATATGTGTTACTTTGATATATGTGACTTTAATAAATAAGACTTGTAACTTTAATAGAGAATTTGTGTTACTTTAATATACAATATGTGTAACTTTAATAGAGGATTTGTGTTACTTTAATATATAATATGTGTTACTTTAATATAAAATATGTGTGACTTTAATATACAATATATGTTACTTTAATAAAAATAATATGTGATATTTAATAGACGTCATTAAAGTTTGACCCACCTTTTCAGATCTAAAAAACAAAGAAAAACAGAAAAATAAACAAAACAAATATTTAAGCAAAACTGAAGAAGAAAAAGAAAAGGAAAAAGACAAGCAAAACAGAAAAATAATCAAAACTTCAAGCCTTAATAGTGTAACTTCAAGCCTTAAAAGTGTAACTTCAAGCCTTAAAAGTGTAACTTCAGTCTTTAATTATGTAACTAAAAAAAATCAGATCTGAACAAAAAAACTTATAAGAAAAAACAAAATTAAAAAACAACCAAAAAAAGAAATTAAAAAAAACAACCAAACAAAAAAAGAAATTAAAAAAAAAAAACAAAACAAAACAAACAACAAGTACCCACAACCGACCCTACCCACGACCGACCCTACCCACGACCGCCCCTACCCCAGCCCCACACCGGCTCTCACCACCACCTACCCACGACCGCCCCTAGCCCATCCCCACGACGGAGGAGGAGATAAGGAGAAGAGGCGAGGACGGAGGAGATAAGGAGAAGGGAAGGTCGGCCGTGGCCGGAGATGGCCGGTTGTGGCCCAGAGGTGGCCGGCGGTGGCACGCAGTGAGGAAGAAGAGAAGATGGCGGCGGCGTGGGTAAGGCGGCAGGAGGATTTGTGTCGGTTGTTGATGTTGGTGGTGGTTGGGTTGTGGTAGTTGGGTGAAATGGAAGATGAGTTACATATTTTGGTGAGTGGTGGTGGGAAGGGCGGCTGATGGCGGCAAAGGGAGGGCTGGCCGGCTTAAAGGGGTGGCGGTAGGTGGTGGTGGTGGTGAGTGAGGGCGGTCGGCAGCAGTGTCGGTCGGGTTTGGTGAGTGGGGTGGTGGGTGGGAGGGGTTTGGTGAGTGAGGAAGTGAGAACGGGATTATTTAGGTTTTGGATATTTTGGGATTTTGAATTTATTAGGGTTTTAGAGAGAGATGAGAGGATAGATATTGTGTGAGATGAGAGAGAAGTAGTTGGAAGAAAAAGCTTATATATTGAATTATGGTAGATTAGTGATTAATTAGTGAAATGTAGAGAGATAGTGGTATTAATGACCATTTAGGAGTATCAATCCCAACCATCCATCTCCCTCATCCAATGGTCACAAAGAGGACTCATGGACTCACTCTTTTGGGATGGACTCTCTTGATCCTTTCTCTCTCTCTCTCTCTCTCTATAAATATATATATATATATATATATATATATATATATATATATATATATATATATATATATATATATATATATATATATCTATTACTAAGAGAAATATTATATTTATGTAAGGATAATAATACTACTTTGTATTTTATTGTGATATGTTATACTCACACCATTGTTTATAATGATTTTAAAGATGCACTTTTTTTTTTGTTAATTAATTATAGTAAATGGTTTATTGAGTTTATTTGATGACTATATTATGAATCGTAATTAATTGAAGATATTGTTGAAAAAATCATCTATAACTTGATGGGAATACGGACTTGATTGTAAGCAATATAGTGAATTATTGATGTTTATTTGACAGTTTTAGGTACATTTATATATTCATTGTGTTATTACAATTTTCGACGGTGATAATTATGCAAGACATTAATTCACATTTATATGTTGTAGAGTCGTATAAGTATATGAAACCCGTACCAATAAAACTAATTTTACACCTCTGAATTCCACTTTTGACAACTTTGTATTGAGTTTTTGTATCATGAATATGAAATTAGAATAGGAGCTCGTTTATAATTACCTCTGCCGATGGTCTGACATTGATTTAGTGTATGCTGCCTAACATGGGTTTTAGGGATTTCTAAGAATTTATTAAGACGTGGCATGTTATTGAGGAAAGAATTAAACATTGAAACAAGTTGGTTTGATTAATTCAATTGAATCTTTATTTATTTAATTGGTGTTCACATGTAAATGCTAGTCGCCGAAAGTTCACATTTATAATTTTATGAACCGCATTTGAGTTTCAAAATAATAAGCGGTCTTTATTAATAGGGAAAATTACTCATGAATTGATTCCTTGTTCACATTTAGTTGAATTGAACAATATTATGAAATCTGAAATTTAATTCATTCCTTGAAGTGAATGTGACATCTCATTAAGACTCTGCCTATAAAAGAGATCGAGAATAAGACATAATATTAAGCTAAATATTTCGGCCTGAATTGAGCCCAATAATGTGGCCTTTGGTGAGCAAACTAATGAGGCCTTTATTGAGCCGAATTCGATCAATGAAGGGAAATATTTCATGAAAAGTCATGTTAGACTCATATCTTTATATGAGTAAAGAAAAATTTTGATATAGGAGTTGATTGATACGGAGTATTTATTTTGTGGCAGGAAGTTTATATTGCTTAAAAATACTAAAACTATGACCAGAAGTTCATAGTATTTACATATATTGAAACTGTGACCTGAAGCGAATGAGATATCATGTTTTGCATATGCAATATATTTATCATTAATAAAAATAATGTCGTCATGTAGACACATTATCGTGTAAGTGACTTAAAACAATATGTGTGGTATCTCGTATACAAGTGACATGTGATCAAATTATTTAATATCATGAAGAGAGTGATCATAATAATTCGTTATATTCACCACCCCCCTGAAGGAACCGATGAATTATTAATTGAGTTTAACTAAGATTATTCATAGAATCAGTTATGATTTGTAATTCTAGAAAAGGAATAATTTTGATGTATGATTTTTGTTTATACTAAAGAAAGTGTAATGTATTGTATTCCCTGAAGGAATATTGCGATATATTTTAGTCTTGCCAATATAAATAAGACACTAATTAGTGTCTTATGTCACATCTATTGTTTATTTGGCCAAATTAAAAAGAATAATTTGAATTTATACGATAAAATGTTGCTAACTAGAAGTTTAGCGCTGTAATAATAGTCAACTACAAATTTGGCACTTGATACGACATTGCTAACTAGAAGTTTAGTAAGTTTAATAGTCAACTAGAAAGTGGCGTGTGATAATATAAATTATTTATAGACATGCTTATATAATATTGCCTTAGATTTTGGGCAAATTAAGAAAGTTGACATTAAATGGTCATGATGTGACGTTAAAGGCCATCCGGGTTCTTAATATACCCGTTTTGATAACCTGAAGTTTATCTTAAAGAAAAGACATGTGCTGAAACTCTCTCGTGTAGAAAATTTATTAAAGGCAAGACATTACACGAATATTGAGTATATTTGATATTGGAGATTTAAACTCTACTCAAAGCTAAATAAAGAACTTAAATATTCGCGTATGATTTGACATTATATTTAGTGACTTGTAGACTTGTAGTCACATCTAGGTTGCACGGACACGTCTGAAATATAGCATCCGCGTGTCGGACACCGTGTCCGACACGGACACGCGGGGGACACGCCTGAAAACGTGTCCGACACGCTTTAAACCGTGTCCTCGGTTTTTTTAAAATCCAAAACGTCTTGGACACGGCCAAGAGACGACGGACACGGCCCGTGTCATAGTGGACACGGCTAGTTAGAATCATTATCATATTTCAACTTCTAGATTCACGACATTTCATGATTCTAAATTCAATAGTATCACATCTCCCTTCCCTTCCACCACTTCGGCGACCTGCACCTCCGACGAGGCGACACACCGACCACGCACGACGATGACCGCTTGCCTTCACCTCGCCGCCGACGTCTCGTTCTGGCCTCTATGCTACCAATACTGATTTATACTTTCCCCAAATTGAAATCTAGGGTTTGCTTAACTGCTAATTATATCAATTTGTTACCAAAATTGAATCCAGAGTTTGTTTATCATGCAAATTTGAGAAAAATAAGGGTTTGTTTATATATAAAATAATGGTGTGTTTATATAATCAGGAAAATAATGGTTGTTCATATGGTTATGTTGTTTTGAGTAATGGAAAACAAGGTAAGTATTGTGGGTTTGTTACTTTGTTTAATGATGCGTTGGGTTATAATATAGGTATGTATACAAATTATCATTTTAGACGGTCACTATCTATGTTAAGCTTAAGATGGGTTAAATACATAACAAATTATCTCACTTATTGAGCTATTGCTTAGAAAATATCAAAAGTTGTCTTTATTACTACCACTTGGTCGTATTTAACCCGTCTTAAAGCTTTAGACTTTAGACGGATGATAGCTGTCTTAAGCAAGACTTACTGTATGTAATGGTGTGTTTATAAGACTTGAATTTGGGGTTCGTAATTTGGAACCTTTTATTGTTCTTATTTATTTTGTAAAATTTGAATGTTTATTTAAAGTTTGGGTTTTTAATTTGAAACTTTGTAGTTTGTAAGACCGCGATTTTTAAAGTATAAGACACTAATATTGGTTGTCATTTTACGACTTTGTGACTTACAAATGATTAAAGTTTAGTGTTAGTTATAATGGTCTTCAAATTCCCCGTATTTCAATATGTATATTGTTTTTTTTTGCCGTGTCCCGTGTCCTCAAATATTTGGAGTGCCGTATCCCCGTGTCCGTGTCGTGTCCGTGTCCGTGTCCGTGTCCGTTTTCGTGCAACCTAGAGTCACATAATGATTTTTCCGAGTAGTTCTTGTGATAATAAATCACATTTTGATTAACATATGGAATCGTTGATCTTCTAAATTGGGCATTGTGATTCAGCACATTTGAAATACAACTGCATAATATGTTACTCCCTGAAACATTTTGTTATTGTACAAAAGTGCTCATATCAAAGTCTCGTTATGATATGAGAAATTTAGATCTAAGGTGGATATAATGATCTATTACCCATTAAATCTATCCGTTGTTGATAGTTTTTACCACCTTAGGGGGAGAATGATAAGGAAAAGCTGGTAAAAACAAACAAGTATGTTATCCCCAACTGGACCTGAAGTTCAGCGGTTTGTTTTCAATACAAAATACATCAAATAGAGGTTTATAGAAGTAGAAATGATGGTATTCATTTGGTTATGAAGATGTATTATGATACCACTTTGATCACCTTATCAAAATGTGATATATTATTACATTGAAATCTATGATTTGATTATAGACAGATTATCTTATATGTGGTATAGTGAGCTATAACTTAGTCATAGAAAATATATGTAATGAAAAATTTGATTCTTGCCAAATTGAACAGGAACCACACGTGAAATGTAGTGTGAGAGTCATATCGGTTCACGTATTTTAAATAATAAGAAAATGGCAAGCATGGGCAGTTGGTATTTTTATGGAGTAAATAAATATCTGAATGATAATAGATGGCCTATATATATAAAAGAAATGGTACCATATATATTCAGATATCACTAATCAGTAGTGACAATATCGCTAGATGTTGAAATTGTATCGATATGGTTAAGGAACCGATATGCATTTGCGCGCGGAGTTTAATGGACTAGAAAATGGGGATATTATATGTAAGTCCAATTTTGATTGTCGATATATAATCTTTGATAATTATAAATGAGCTCATGGACTTGAAGTTCATTAATTGACATGAAGTCAATCAAAATTATGAATATTGGAAAAGAAACTGTACAGTTTGCATTATCGAGTCATCATGTGCATATAGATATTAAGTTAATAGCATCTTAGTTTTAATATATACATTATTATCGCATTATTGTTAGAATATGTTGTTTAGAATTAGTTACATATCATATGCATGCACATGCCTCATAATATTTTTTTTATAATGAACATATGTTGAAAAGGAGAAATATAATCTATATGATACTCTAACGAGGATAACTCCCTATAAGAGCCTCTTAAAAATGATCATCATATGATGTTTGATCAATTGAGTTTTGAAAACTCATGATGAAATATGTAAACCTCTACAATACAATTGAAAGATATTGTGATTAGTTCCAAAATGTAATATTCAAAATCATGTTGAGTTTACTTGAATTGTTATTATCTCAACTTGAAGTTTGAGCATATGGAAATTTAGATTTGAATGAGTTTCTTGCTAAAACATGTGAAATTAGTTTATGATCCGGAAGTATCATAACGAAATAATGTAGTGAAAATCTATAATGAAACATGTCAATCCATACATAAATGGTTTAGCAAAGAAAATTTCTCATCGGTATTGGATGAATAATTCAATAATTATCGCACTAATTCTCCTGAAGAGAGCTACACTCTTTTTCCCTTCGACTAGGTTTTTTTTTGTCCCAATGGGTTTTTCCTAGCAAGGTTTTTAACGAGGTAGCACTACAAACACATTATTACGCTATAGTCATGATCATCATGAATATTGAGATGACAATTATTCTACACATATAATGTTATGCCCTCTATTGAAAAGATTTGAAAACGTTTCTATCATAAGTATGACAAAATCATTTGAGACGATGAAGATCCATAAGTTATTACAAATGACAATGTTCAGATTATGAGTTCCGAAGAATTATAGCAACTGAAATTATCAAGGATTTCTATATCAACTACAATGAAGTTCTATTACAAAGATCGATAAGTTACATGCATCAATGCATGAGTTATTTGAAGTTATATCAAGTTATGTAATCATCAGGGGGAGTAGACACATGATGTACTCTTTTTCCTTATCTATGATTTTGTCCCACTGGGTTTTCTATGGAAAAGTTTTAACGAGGCAGCTTATTATGCGTGTTTGAAGATTAGTGTACTATTTTCCTTCACTAGTGTTTTTCCCACGAGGTTTTTCTAAGAAAGTTTTAACGAGACATATTCTTCAAAAATGGACACCCAAGGGGGAGTATTATGAAAACTTATTGTGGATGCCCATAAGTCTCCCTATTATAGATGCCCATAATTGTAGGATGGTTCTAGAATAGTCTCTTTATATTCCTACTCCGTGTATTCATGTATATATATATATATCCCTTTGTAGTAATAAGAAAGATACATCTCTCTCTACCATCTCCTACTTTACTACTTCTTCATATTTTATAACATTGTATTTTTTTTTCAGTTGGTCTCTCTTGTGACGGTCACAAGCTTGTGACGCACTAAATGTGACCATTTTATGATAAAAAGTAATCATCCATAAAATGTTACGAGTCATATAGTGGTTACATTTTCCATAAAATGGTCACATTTGCTCCGTCACAAGCTTGTGACGAAAAGTGGCCGTTACAAATGAGAATTTGTGTTTTTTTTTTCCATTATGTGATGTTTTCTATAATTGTTTTTTTGTTCAGTGGTTTAAGTAATTATATAACTTTGTACATCTTACTCATTCAGGATGCACTAATCCTCCTTATCATCTTTATACTAAAAGATAAAGTCAATCTAAATATTTCCCGCCTAAAAAAATCACTTATAAGTAGGCTTCATTTTGGTAAGGGTATAAAATAGAAATGATATCTTTGAATTGAGGGTTTAACAATTTTAGGTTGGTAGATTTTTTTGTTTATGAGAGATACGACATATATCCATGAATAATTTACTATAATAACAAAATTTAATAGTAGTGTTTTGATGTGTTGTAGATATTTTAGAATCTACTCTTATCAATATACCATGCGTAGTCGAATATTGCGAATGACTAAGTTCATGAATCAAACCTACTAGTACGCGTTACAAATAACCTTATCAACCATCTCTCAAAATATCAAAGAGTAATTATGTTGAATTTCTGTCTTGAATCGGTATAGTTATCACTTCGAGTGACTATGCGGGGGTCTATGATCTGTTTTGGGCCTTTTTAGATTTTATGTATTAAGTCATAGAGAGTAGTATATAAACTTTATAAGTCTAACCCTATCAGTTATGCATATCATAACAATCTAAATCTTAATCTGAAAACTCCGTAAAAACTCATCAAAATTAATAAAACTCTCATGCCTTCTGCCATGTGGACGTATCTAACACACACCACGTAAATTTGTGTGTTGTTTGTCTTTACTGTTCTTTATTTATTCTTTCTCGTTTCTGTTGTAACAAACTAGAACGTTTATTAAGTGAGTTAATATACAATAAAAACTTATGAAAAAAAATGTGAGTTTATTATATCGTATGTTCCCTAACTAGTGTTAGAGAGTTATGTTCAGTGTACTAGAGTTAATACATTGTACTAGAATTTTATCAACTTTTTTTTTATCAAGAATCCGACTTTTTTTTTTGCAGTAGTAAAATTCTTATACATATGGCATTTGACCAACATTTGACTCATTTGGTCAAATGCATTTATTTAACTAAAACGTAAGATTAAGCAATACAATTACAACTTATTAAACTATTTCGGTATATGAGATGTCGGGTAACTGCAACATGTTGGTGGATTGCGGTAACTTGAACTTGAGCTTCATCATGCACGTGATCAACATGGTACGGGACTCCCAAAGACCATCAGGACATTTGCTCCAATGAGTGACAGGAATAAGATGCACTTACGCCACGAGGACGTAGGAAGGAAAAGGCGAAAGCAAGCCAAACCGACTTGCCTCTAAAGGAGAAATATCTCCTACGTCTTGAAGAACCAACTTGACATAAAAAAGACCAGTAACCCAAGTAGCCACACTAGCAGACAAGCCAATACATAAATTGCTCCTCAACCAAACGACTCGCCAAAAAACATTGTATAAAACTCTTTTACGATTCAGCCAACATAAACCGGAGACAACCTGATCCCGACATTATGCTTATGATAGATAATTATTAGGACATAAGACAAATAAACAAAAGCATGGATGATTATATGCGGACCACCGCATCCCACCAAACCAACAATAACACTTCCGGCCCAACTTGAACCTACCCCGATCACACCTCAAATGAGACCACGCCATTCTGACCCATCCTATTCAAAGACAACCACCGACTCAATGAATCCACCAAGGCTGCAGAGAGCCTACCAACACCAAAGGACACGGCCACCTTGGCACCCAGTCGAACTCCCAAGAATCACATGGACAACCTTACATGCAACCACACCAAAAGACGAAAACCCAAACAAAACCCATAAAAAATGCCCAAAATGGACTCGATAGGTGGGGCGAGGGGCGAGGGGAAGGGGAACACCATATCGATCCAAAGAGAAAAACCTCATAAGACGCAACTCGAAAAAGATGGATTATGTACACCCCACGGACTCGATAAGTGGGGGAAGGGGCGAGGGGAAGGGGGACACATTATCGACCCATAGAACAACCCCACATAAACCACCAAGACACAAAAAGGATAGGTTATACCCATCCCAAGGACAAACAAGGACGGAACAAACTAGGGTCATCTAAAAGAGCCTAACCAGGGACACCTTAGGATTTCATGCAAGGCTGGCCGACCGAAAAACAGAAGGACGGTCGGGACAAAGGATGACCTCTGAGGTAGACAACCTCCATCAACATACAAGACAAAAATAGAACGATGGGAAGCCAAAGAAAGCATCAAGTGGAGGGATCAAAAATAGAGATGATACAAAGAAAGAGGGTGTGATCGCTCATCGGAGATGGGCCAAGGGATTATCCATCTCCGACAAAAAGGGTAGAACAAGATGGGGAAAAAGAGAGTGGAAGGAGGAGGCGGCGGCGGAGCAAGGTGGAGATTAGATTTAGGATTTTTTTTTCTTTTTAGAGAGAGGAAAGAGAAAAACGCTTAAGAGAACCAGATTTTTTCTGTCAAAATCATTCACGGACTGGATAAGTTGTAACCTATAGTGTTTAAGAGAAAAAGGACAATGTTTGTTCCATGTAATATTAGTCAACTGGTCAACATAAATCGGTAACGATTGACTCAGTTGAGTTTGACGTTACTGTCGTATGACGGTGGTGAACAGTTGATCCCTTGAGGTCACACCTAAAGGACAATCCCCTAATCATGTACATTAATTAATTGTAGAGTGATACAGATTAATTAATCCCTTAATTTGAACAAGGTTAAAGTGAGAATTATATCTTATTGTAATGTGATTAAATAAGATTCATTTTGGTAATTTAATTGTTATATTACTAAGAATGCATTATGTTTATGAAACATTTGAGATAAGTGAAATTGGTCGATTATAATTACAAACTGTTGTAGATTATATTAACCAAATATGAGATGACCATTTTATTTACATGTAAATATAAAATGTGACTTAAAATGTTAAGTCTAATTTATTTGTTATGAAATTGCATTTAAATTAGTTAAATGCACATTTATAAGCTAAATTACATGCTACATGTCACATGTCACACTTGTGACAAATGACAAAATGCAAAAATAAAATGGACACCCATTTTATATGGGTGCACCGGTTTTGGGGTGTTAGTGGGTAGGATTTTAGTTTGTAATTTTGTTCTAATTAAGAATTAGACCAAATCATTACTACATAAACCTATACACTCAACCTTTCTTGTGAAGAACAAAATGAAAGTGACCACACACCCCACCATAGGCCATGTGGCTGGTACTAGTGAAGAGTAAAGAGGACAATTTCCTCTTATTTATTCAACACACTATCTCATATAATTCATTCATGCAAAATTTCTCTACATCTCTCTACATTCTCTCACTAAAAGAAAGCTTAAGAAGCCTCACATTTCTAGTGTTCATTTTTACTAGTAATATTACTAAGTGTAGTAATTAGATTATTAGTTATTTTAAGGGATCTACTATATTATACTAGTGTAGTATTTTATATAGTGATTAAAGGGGTAGTCTTGGGTGCTACTAGTAGGAGTGTTCTTATACTAAGAACTTGGAATTCATCCTCATATTCATAGCTCAAGAACAATATTTGAAAGGAGTTCAAATATTGTGCCCATATTACTTCATAATCAATGTAAGAATTTGTTCTTTCCTTATCTTTTGTTATGCATGCATAATGTCCATATAGTTTAAGAGTAAACTATTAATAATATGATATTAGAAATGTCTAATATCGAGTTTAAGAACTTTCATAACCCGCTATAAAAAAAAAGATAGGAAAAGATTTTAAAATCAATCAAATGAAAATAAATAGGTAAGGAAACATAGTTCTCCGTCATTTTTTTGGTAGCAATGTGTTAAATTTCTTATCAAGTGATCTTATTTTATAGGTAAATTTGGTGAATTGGTTTTATTATGGTAGGATATGAAAAGTTTGGTATGAAGGATGGAGAATTTGTGATTATGAAGTTAATAATGTTTGGGAGATGGAGGCTTACAATTTAATTAGTATATTGATTAATAGAAGTACTTTGCCTTTTTGTATTCCATTTTTAATTTATTTTAAACAAAAAAATTGATTTAAAGAGGGAGAAATTGTGATTATAAAGTTGAGTAATGTTTTGGGAGATGAAGGTTAACAACTTTATAAGTATATTAACTATTATTGTGCCTGTATTTTTAATTATTTCTTTTAAAAATTCTAATTTAACATGAAATTGTACCTCATCATGTGTCATCCTATTAGCTACTCAATGTAGCCTTTTATGTTATTGTATATATATATGTATAGATTACAAAGAGTTGGTAATGAAGATGTAATAATGGGCATCAATTAAAATATTTAATTTGAATTTTTTGTTTTTTCTTTGTATTTTGTTAAGGTATACAAAAAGGCAAGAGAAAATGAAAGTACAATAATTATGTAAGTTTCTTATTATTTATTGTTAATTATAGAAATGATATGTGGCAAGAAGTTGAGACGTGACACGTGTCACTTCAATGGAGGCTCAACAAGCCTTTTTATATTATTGTAAGATTCTAAACTGATTTCAAGCTCATGAAATATATTTATATTAAGTGTGATTCAATTTCTTTTTTTTTTGGTAAAATATGAGCTTTTGATTAATAATAAAAGTGGAATACAATATTGTTCTTTTATCACAAATTCTCATTTAAGACCGCCGCATATGCGACGGGTTAAGTGTCACCACTTTTTGATAAATAGTGATCATCTTTCTTTATGAAAACAACAACCTCAAATCTTATGTGTCAATCTTAGCATAAAAGTAGAAAGTTGAAAAGTCAACATTTTCTTTGCAAATTATGTACTTGGAAACTAACATTACGTAAATAAGGGTACCCTGTAAATAAAAGCACCGGATATTTATGTACTCAATAAAGACAAATTACATTTAAATTTTACATTTTACTTCGTAACGATTTATAAACTATTTACATAAATTTGTAATTTAGAAAAACTATATGATTAGATAATTTATACTCCGTAATTTATTTGTCTGACAATTATATTGGGTACATGCAAAATATATATGAATAATAAAAAATGTACAGTAATTGTGAATTGGCTGCAAAAGGAAACTTTAACAACATCTTTGAGCCAATGAAAAGTATATTTGATATAATTACGTGACTATATATTTATAAATCATGTACATATGCCGATAAGTCTATGGAAAGATAGAGAGAGCAAATAGGCTTATATTTGATTTATAAAAAAAAAATTAGATACTTTGGGTAGTAACAACTTTTTGAAGGTGGACATGAGAGGTGATATGGTGTAATGGTTATAAACGCGGGGTTAGAGGGTTTTCGAGTTTTTAGATGAAGACAATTAAGGTTCTTAAGTCTTACTTAAGACGAGCACGAGCACAGACACGGATACTATCCATATTAAGTTTAAAATATGTAAAATACTAATATATAATGGTAATAAAGATAACTTATTTGGTATTTCTAAACAACAAGTGGGGTGATTTGTATATATTTAAACCGACTTAAGTTTAAGACGGATA
>JAIUZE010018630.1:0-11568 GCA_022085475.1 Heliosperma pusillum
ATTGAAGCACATCTGAAATTTTTGGAGGCTGAGAAAGTCTCTATTGCTAGGCAACTAGAAATAGCTAAAGACAACAAATACAACGAAGCTGATATGGTTCGCCAGTTTCTCCTAGGTGTTACTGCTTTAAGGGAGGCATATACTAAAGCCAACCCTTCCATTTATGTAGATTGGCCTGTGGTTGTGAAGGCTATGGAAATGATGGAGGGTTACAAAAAAAGTCTTAAGGAAGAACTGCAAGAAGATGAAAGCAGTGTCCATGGTCCTGTCAACAAACGCCCCAAAAGGGCCTAAGTAATGTTGTTACAGTTTTAGGGTTAAGTAAGGCTAAGGGTTGATTTCATTTTATGGTCCAAGTAAAAAACTATGTTTGTTTGTTTGTTTGTAATTTCATTTTATGTTCCAAGTAATGTTGTAATTTCCTAAGTAATGAAATTTGCTTTTTTTATTAATCAGATTAATGCTAATATTGATTGTGCGAGAATTTCTGAAAAAGAAACACTAATGAAGTGCCAGTTACAGTAATACGTATACAGTATGCGTGATACAGTATCAACATATATGACTACAACGTCGCATTTAAAAGCCAACTATCCTAAAGAGAACAAACATTAGTATAAAGATGGTACAGTCATTTGTTAAATATTGTCGTTCATTTAAGAGGGGAACATCGTATTTAAAACGGAACGGAAAAGGGTTTAGGGTTGGATTAGGCGTCACCGCTTCGCGGAGCCGCCGCCTAATCCAACCCTAAACCCTTTTCCTTATGATGAGGACGGAAAAGGGTTTAGGGTTGGATTAGGCGTCACCGCTTCGAGGAGCCGCCTAATCCAACCCTAAACCCTTTTCCTTATAATAGTAATTCGTAATGTAAAAGCCAAAACTAAACCCTAGGAGGGGACGAGTGATACCCTCTCGTGGCCGACATTAAAGAGGGTAATGACTAACCTTAAAAGAGGACGGAAAAGGGTTTAGGGTTGGATTAGGCATCACCGATTCGCGGAGCCGCCTAATCCAACCCTAAACCCTTTTCCTTATAATAGTAATTCGTAATGTAAAAGCCAAAACTAAACCCTAGGAGGGGACGAGTGATACCATGTCGTGGCCGACATTAAAAGAGGGTAATGACTAACCTAAAAAGAGGACGGAAAAGGTTTTAGGGTTGGATTAGGCATCACCGCTTCGCGGAGCCGCCTAATCCAACCCTAAACCCTTTTCCTTATGATGAGGACGGAAAAGGGTTTAGGGTTGGATTAGGCGCCACCGCTTCGCGGAGCCGCCTAATCCAACGCTAAACCATTTTCCTTATCATAGTAATTCGTAATGTAAAAGCCAAAACTAAATCCTAGGAGGGGACGAGTGATACCCTGTCGTGGCCGACATTAAAAGAGGGTAATGACTAACATTAAAAGAGGACGGAAAAGGGTTTAGGGTTGGATTAGGCGTCACCGCTTCGCGGAGCCGCCTAATCCAACCCTAAACCCTTTTCCTTATAATAGTAATTCGTAATGTAAAAGCCAAAACTAAACCCTAGGAGGGGACGAGTGATATCCTGTCGTGCCGACATTAAAAGAGGGTAATGACTAACCTTAAAAGAGGACGGAAAAGGGTTTATTGTTGGATTAGGCGTCACGGCGTCACGGCTTCGCGGAGCCGCCTAATCCAACCCTAAACCCTTTTCCTTATAATAGTAATTCGTAATGTAAAAGCAAAAACTAAACCCTAGGAGGGGACGAGTGATACCCTGTCGTGGCCGACATTAAAAGTGGGTAATGACTAACCTAAAAAGAGGACGGAAAAGGGTTTAGGGTTGGATTAGGCGTCACCGCTTCGCGGAGCCGCCTAATCCAACCCTAAACCCTTTTCCTTATGATGAGGACAGAAAAGGGTTTAGGGTTGGATTAGGCGCCATTGCTTCGCGGAGCCGCCTAATCCAACCCTAAACCCTTTTCCTTATAATAGTAATTCGTAATGTAAAAGCCAAAACTAAACCCTAGGAGGGGACGAGTGATACCCTGTCGTGGCCGACATTAAAAGAGGGTAATGACTAACCTTAAAAGAGGACGGAAAAGTGTTTAGGGTTGGATTAGGCGTCACCGCTTCGCGGAGCCGCCTAATCCAACCCTAAACCCTTTTCCTTATAATAGTAACTCGTAATGTAAAAGCCAAAACTAAACCCTAGGAGGGGACGAGTGATACGCTGTCGTGACCGACATTAAAAGAGGGTAATGACTAACCTAAAAAGAGGACGGAAAAGGGTTTAGGGTTGGATTAGGCGTCACCGCTTCGCGGAGCCGCCTAATCCAACCTTAAACCCTTTTCCTTATAATAGTAATTCGTAATGCAAAAAGCCAAAACTAAACCCTAGGAGGGGACGAGTGATACCCTATCGTGGCTGACATTAAAAGAGGGTAATGACTAACCTAAAAAGAGGACGGAAAAGGGTTTTGGGTTGGATTTGGCGTCACCGCGAATCCAACCCTAAACCCTTTTCCTTATAATAGTAATTCGTAATGTAAAAGCCAAAACTAAACCCTAGGAGGGGACGATTGATACCCTGTCGTGGCCGATATTAAAAGAGGGTAATATATGAGTCTTTAACATCGTGTACTGCAGTTGAACAGAACTACATTGTTCCAAATTCAATTTATTCAATCGTAATTAACTGTAACAAGGTGAACTGTAACATCTTAACTGTAACCGCATTACAGTATTGTACTACTTCTTTGTTGTAGTTGATTTTGCTGCAGCTTCATCAGCAATGCGAAGAGGACAAGTTCTCTTGTCATGGTCAGATTTTTTATTGCAGTACGCACACAGTCTCTTTGGTTTTGCTGCCTTTGCAATGGATTGTTCTTTTGCCGAGGTCAATCTTTTTCCGCTCCCCTTGTTGTGTGCTTTTATTGGTGGCAGAACAGTTATCTCGGATGAGGCAGTGCAACCCAACAACATCTCAATTTCTTGTTCTTTTGTAAGTTGTGGAGCATTAAGCGAGAATTTCTCCCGGAACTGAACAAGAACTGTAGCTAACTCATCCATGTGATCATCTTCCAAAGTATTGAGAACGTTAACTGTTGCATTGAATTCTGCCCAAAGTTTCCACAAATTAGTCTTACCAGAGTGAGCCATATCAGAATCCTCGATGATATTACCATTGGAATCAAACCTGTATTTGAAACAATAAAAATTTGTTTACGTTAACATGTTACTGTAAGGAATAATAACATTACACAGGAAAATGAAACTGTAACATTGAGAATTTGTAACATGTTACTGTAAGGAATAATAATATTAGATGCGAACCTGTCAGGTGAATGAGAATTCTTCGTCCAACGACCTAATATGTACTTGCTTGGGATTTGATTAATTCCTTTCCCGGTGTATGCCCAGATAATATGTCTGCAAAGTAATCCGGTTCTTTCGAAAAGTTTACAAGTGCAGGTAGCATCTGTGGTTGAAAGATTGAATTTAACCTGATAAGTTTTGTTTGTTTCAGCATCTTCGACACCAATTATCCTTACATCGCCCTCCTTTGCAAAGTCACTTACACCACATGTTATAGAAGACTTTATTTCCTCTTGAAACACGTAGAACACAGAGTGTGTGTAAACAACAACAACATGTTTTTCTAACCGTATCTTCGTTTCCGTGACAGGGAATGAACTGTCACTATCATGGTCAGCACACCTTTGATTGTACCGTTGTTGGTCAATGGCAGTTTCGAACCGCATCCAGAATTCCACGAGGGTGCCAAAGTGATTCTCATATCGCTTAAAAAAGGAATTGGCGCTCTCAGATCTCTGTGTTGTTCGTAATATGCAGCCCATCAGAATGTCACGATGGTAGGCAGGGATCCAACGATGTCGTTCGTCGAACATGGTTTTAAGCCATTTGTTGTCTTGAAAATTGAAATCTGAAATAAGGAGGTGCCATTTCTCCTCAAACTCTGACGGGTCCAAATCAGAGTCCCACACCACAGAATTGAAGCGGGACAAGAAGTCAGTGTCTTTGCAAAGAGCTGAACCCACCTTGTCTGTGACCTTTTCAGTTAATTGCCACATACAGTAACGATGGCGAGCGTTTTTGAAAACTGCAGGGACAACATTTTTTATTCCAAGACACTGATCAGTGATAATGAATTGGGGCTCCTTGTGACCCATTGCATTCATAAAATGCTGAAATGTCCATGTGAAGGAATCTTCACTTTCATCTGTCAGCAAACATGCACCAAAGAAGATTGATTTTCTGTGGTGATCAACTCCGGTGAATGGTGTAAACACCATGGAATACTTATTTGTGCCGTAGGTGGGATCAAAACTAACGGCATCCCCAAATCGTGAGTAGTTCCGCACTGCAATTGAATCAGCCCAAAAAACCCTTGACAGGCAGTTTGATGCATCAGCTTGATATGCAAAGTAAAATCCTTTTCCAGTGGCTTGTAGCTTTTGAAGACGAGAAAGGAAGAGATCAGCATCTCTTTGCCCTATATAGCATTTGATGTCTCGCTGGAAGTTTTTGAAATCAGTCACGGTAGCACCGATATTTTCGTACCCCTTCGCAAACTCTTTACACATTGCAAAAGTCTTGGCAGCCCCAATATTTAGTTTTGAATTGTCCAGAATAAGTTGCTTCTGGAATATGTCAAGTGATCTTGAAAGCTTTTCCAGATCTCGATTAGAAACGGAGGTCAGCTGATGATTATGACATTGACGAAACTCGTCAATTATAGCAGGACCCGTTAGCCCAGCAACAAGTGCAAATCTTAAAGCTTCTTTGCAGCCAATCCTAGTAATCTTGAGTTTCCGTTTAACAGACTCACCATTACTGTCGTCATTGAAAGTGTCATAACGTAGCCTTTGTTTATTTCCCCTGAACCCTTGACGATTGCAGACAATGAATTTCTGGTATGTTGTACCACCTCTAATAGTTTTGGCAATGTACTTCCTAGGGGTAAATCCACATGCCCGAGCATAAACATTATAGAACTCTATACATGCCTCAAGTGAGGGGAAGATTGTACCAACTGTTGGAGTGAACTTACTCTCAACTACTCTAATCCATTGCTCGCTTCCCTTAGGAGTATGAGAGAGAACAAGTTGATTATCTGATTGGGCAGTGTGATCGTGTTGTACGATTGGTGTCGAATGGATTGTATTGACACTGGTGGACTCTGTAAGGCAAAAGGGAAAATAAAAGATTATTGTCCATGTAAAAACGCAAAAGGTGTGAAAATAGAAAATCAAATAATTGATAATACAGCGGTGTTGGTATAGTAACAATGGTACAGTAACACTGGGACAGTAAGACAATATGTTGCGCAAGTGGAAACATTATAGGCAACAATGTTTTTACAGCAACAACGATACAGTAACAGTATGGTACTGAACTGGTAGACATAATACAGTACCAATGTTACTATTAAAGGCGGAAAAAGAAACAGGATACAGATGGCACGAAAGCGGAAGTGTAAAGAAAATTCATATTTAGAAAGTGTTCGATAAACGTGTAACAGTGTGATGTGAAAAGCAACAAACTGGGAATTCGCTTGAACAAAACCGTGATAAAATTGAAAAGCAAAGTAACGACAATTAAGAAACGTCCTAAACTGCGAAATCATGACAGTGATCATTTAAAAAGAAACTAACAGAAAATCAAGAAATTGAAAATAAGAGCGGAAGGAAGTGAGGAAGGAATATACCTGTAGGTAAGGGGAATTCGCTATAATTTGTCGCCATTGTAGTAATGAAGAAATTAAAAACAGTAAATATGAAAGCAAGATCAAATAGGACGGAAATAAGGAGCGGAAATTGACATGCAAAACGAGGAAACAAAAAGTCCTGCAAAATTGAAAATTGAATTGAGAGTCAATTGCTGATAAATTCGCGATTGAATTAATATGTGGAAATTGCTGATGAATGAAGAAGAAATTGAATGAATCAGAAATTGAATTAGTGAGGTTTAATTTGCAGGGATGAAGAACTGATGAAGTCGTATAACAGAGCAGAAGGAGAGGTAGAGAGAGGTGATTTAGAGAGAGAAAGTGAATCAATATATATATATATAAAAGAGGCTTTTTTCGAGGCACGTGAGTGGCTCCACCTTTATAGGAACTTTTAAAATTAAAATTAAATTCATACATATACTTTCCAAGTTATGGTTGAACTCTTAAATTTTGATTATATTTTTTAAATTAATTATTTTCCTAATAATATTATCAACTTATCAACATTAAATTCATACATATACTTTCCAAGTTATGGTTGAACTCTTAGATTTTGTTTATATTTTTTAAATTAATTATTTTCCTAATAATATTATCAACTTATCAACATTAAATTCATACATATACTTTCCAAGTTATGGTTGAACTCTTAGATTTTGTTTATATATTTTAAATTAATTATTTTCCTAATAATATTATCAACTTTTCAACTTTTTCGAAACTTTATAAATAAAAATTTAATTCATAACTATTATTTGTCCCACATTGGAAAATAATGTAGATGTGGTAAAAATATTACATATAAATAGTAGAATTATCCCACATCGAAAAAATAATAAAGTGGGTGATCCTATGATTATAAATAGGAGTCATCCTTAAATAACCTTATGTATCAACCCAAAATTTTTGAATCTCTTAAATATCTCTTACAAGTTTGTAGATGTGATGAATATACTATGTATAAATAGTAAAATTATCTCACATCATAAAATTACCATAAGGTGGGTGATCCTATGATTAAATATCGGAATCATTCTTGGACCTTATATAACAAACTAAAATCTTTTAAGTCTCTTAAGTATTGTCTTAATTAGAGATTTCTTAAAAGATTGTGTATTATTATATTCATAATTGTTAAATTTACATCATCAAAAATTAATTTTAAAAGGTATTATTAAAAAAATTTAAGTATTGTAAAAAAAATTATGAAGATAATATAATTAAATTCGCGTTGAAAAAAATCCTGCAAAGTATAGAAACTCATATTATTTGCACATACTTGGTGTAATTTTTAGTATATTATTTGTTCTACATTGAAAAATAATGTAGGTGTGGTGAATATATTACCTATAAATAATAGAATTGTCTCACGTCAGAAAATTATCATAAGGTGGGTGATCTTATGATTACAAATAGGAATCATATTTGGAACTAAAGTTTCAACCCAAAATCTTTTGAGCCTCTTACATATTGTCTTACAAAACTCTTAAAATTTGTATTATAACTTTCACTATAGTGAAATTTACATCATTAAAAATTAATTTAGAAAAGTATCATATATAATAATTTTGATGGTAAATAATTTAATGTGTTATTTGTCTCACATTGAAAAAAACAATGTAGATATGGTGACTCTTGAATATATACTACGTATAAATATTAAAATTTGTCCCATATTAAAAAATTATCATAAGGTGAAGTGATCTTAAATATGATCATTGCACGGGCTTTTAAACTAATTTTTTATATTGTTATGTTAATAAATGACTTTAAAAATTTAATAAATGACATTTAAAATAATTTTTTATTATTCTAATATTAATATAACAATTTAGTAACAGTTAAGAAATAAATATTATATGAAAAAAGATGGTGTAATACTTAGTTTGTTATTAGTCCCACATTGAAGAATAATGTATGTGTGGTGAATATATTACTTATAAATTGTAAATTGTCCCACATTGAAAAATTATTATAACATAGGGTGATCCTATGATTATAAATATGAGTCATCCTTGAACTTAGGTATAAATCTACAATTTTTTAAGTCTCTTAATTATTGTTATTGAAAGCTCTTAACAAAATGGAATTATAATAGTCACAATAGTTAAATTTACATTATTAAAAATTAATTTAGAAAATTATCATAAATCATAATTTTGATGATAAACTACTTAATGTGTTATTAGTATCACATTGAAAAATAATGTATTTGTGGAAAATATATATACTAAGTATGATTATAAATAGGAGTTATTTTAGTCTCTTAAGTATTAGTTTAATGAATCTTTAAAATTTTGCATTATTAACTCCACAATAGTATATTGTTTATGCTAATCATAAAATATATATACTAAGCCTTTGTATTCTTAACTTCACAATAGTATATTGTTTATGAGTACTCCACAATAGTATAAAATTTTATGAAATTGTTTAGCAAAGGATTAGGTTGTGTTCTTATGCAGAATCGGAAGGTGGTGGCTTATGCTTCAAGGCATTTGAGAGTTCATGAAGTGAACTATCCTACTCATGATCTGGAATTGGCCGCTGTTGTTCATGCTTTGAAAGTATGGAGACATTATTTAATTGGAGTTCATTGTCGTATCTTCACCGATCACAAGAGTTTGAAATATATATTTACTCAAAAAGAGTTGAATATGAGGCAAAGAAGATGGTTGGAAGTAGTGACGATTATGATTTTGAGTTATTGTTACATGAGGGGAAGGCAATGTTGTTGCCGATGCTCTTAGCGGAAAAGCTTCTCATGCTTTGAATGCTATGCATGTTTTACCTGTTGATCTTTGTGCCGAGTTTCGAAGGTTGAGTTTGGAATTTGTAGAGCGTGGTTTTGTTCATATTGGTGCTATGATTGCCGAGCCTGTATTTCTCCGTGAAATCCGCGAAAGCCAAGTTGATGATCTTACCTACAAGTCTATCCAAGCCAAGATTCTTGAAGGTAAAGGTAAAGATTTCAAGTTTGATAATGAAGGTGTTCTTTGTTTCCATGGTCGTTTATTTGTGCCTAATGCTCTTAATTTGAGGAAGCGAGTTCTTGATGAAGCTCATCTTTCCCCTTATTCTATTCACCCCGGAGGTGATAAGATGTACAAGGATTTGAAGCTACAATTTTTGTGGCCAAACTTGAAAGGTGATGTTGTTTCTTATGTTGGAAGATGTTTGACTTGCCAACAAGTGAAGATTGAACACAAGAGACCCGGTGGATTGCTACAACCGTTGGATATTCCGCTATGGAAGTGGGAATCTATTTCTATGGATTTTGTTATGGCCTTGCCGAGAACCGTTGGAGGAAAAGATGTCGTTTGGGTTGTTGTTGATCGATTGACCAAGTGTGCTAGATTTATTCCGATCAAAGAAACTTGGAATTTGGATCGTTTAGCAAAAGCGTATGTGGATGAAATTGTTAGATATCATGGAGTTCCTATGGAAATTATATCCGACCGAGATCCGAGATTCTGTTCTAGATTTTGGAAGGCTTTGCAAGAGGCTATGGGTAGTAAGTTGTTGATGAGTACTGCTTTTCATGCCGCTACGGATGGTCAGACTGAGAGGACTATTCAGACATTAGAAGACTTGCTTAGGGCTTGTGCTCTTTACTTTCAGTCTAGTTGGGAAAAGAGCTTACCGTTGGTGGAGTTTTCTAACAACAATAGCTATCATGCATCTATCAAGATGGCTCCATATGAAGCTCTTTATGGAAGGAAATGTTGGAGTCCTATATGTTGGAATCAATTGAGCGACAATCGTGATTTAGGCCCCGATGTTCTTGTTGAAACCATTGATAATGTGAAGGTCATTCGTGATAGAATGAAAGCCGCTCAAGACCGTCAAAAGTCTTATGCCGATATCCGATGAAGGCCGTTAGAGTTTGAGGTTGGTGATAAAGTATTCTTGAAAGTGTCTCCAATGAAGGGTGTTAAACGGTTTGGTGTTAAGGGTAAATTGAGCCCGAAATACATTGGACCCTTTGATATTGTGAAAAGGTTTGGTGCCGTTGCTTATAAGTTGGATTTGCCGCCAAATTTGGCTAAGGTTCATGATGTTTTCCATGTTTCTCAATTGAGAAAGTATGTTAGTGATCCAAGCCATGTATTTCAAAAGGAATTGCCAGAGCTTGAACCGAATTTATCCTTTGAAGAGAAACCGATCCGTATCCTAGATCGTAAGGATAGGAAGTTGAGAAGTAAAGTAGTTCCTTTGGTGAAAATCTTGTGGAGAAGTGTTAATGTCGAAGAAGAGACTTGGGAAACCGAAGCTTCTATGCGTAGTAAATATCCGAGTCTTTTCGAGTAAGGTAATTTTTATTTTTCCTCAAGTTTCGAGGGCGAAACTTTTTAAAAGGTGGGGTGATTGTAACACCCGGAAATGTACCCTATTTTTCTAGTAGAAATATTTTACGAAAACTCTTCAGCAAATTTAAGTTTTAATTTGGAATTTTAAGTTTCGAGTCGAATTTAGAATTTCCGAGTTTGTATTTGGAATTTCTGCGAGATTTCATGGAAATCCCGTCTTAAGGCGAGTTTGACTTTTCTTGACTTTTGAGTCGAGTTTGACTTTCCTTGACTCTGGAACCGTCTTTGACTTCCGTTGACTTTTCTCCTACACAACTCACACTACTCCTTAACCTAATATTTCATTCAACACAAAATCAAACACAAATTTCTTCCTCTCTAAGAAATCTCAAGAACTTTCCCTCTTTGATATCGATCTTAGAATTGTCGTAACTTCTTCGTTCTTGATAGAATTTACGTAAGTTTGTCTTATTCTTCTTCCCGTACCTTCCTCTATCCGTATTGATATTAAAAGTATCGTCTTTCTCGCTTTTCAAGCTTTCCGTCTTTCTCAAGATGAACTTTATTCATCTTTTTACGATCTATTTGTAGGTGGTGACCTCCAAGATCCCGACAAAGACTATTACCTTATTGAAGAGGAGCTTGACGTTTAGTGAAGTCGCTTAAAGGTAACGGTGAAGGGTTACTCAGTATCATTTACGTGTTTTACATGTTTATATGCTAGAAATCGTATTTAGAATACAATTAGGAAGATTAGAAATCATGCTATGATTAATGGATGATGTTATATGATGAATGTTGATGATATATATTGATTGTTGATGATTATTAGAAGCATATATGAGAATTGGATTGAATTGGTAAAGTGAGCAAGGCTCACGGGTGAACTGGTGTTCCCTGCCGGTCGACCGGCCGCCGGTCTGCCAACCGGCTGGGAACACATCAGAAACACCTTTGGGAATTTTGGATTTGTATGAAGAGGGGCTCTGTGCCGGTCGACCGGCCGCCGGTCCACCAACCGGCCCAGACCACATTTCTCTGTTTTTGGTGATTTTTGGTTTTTGCCCTGTGTTCTGAGCCGGCCCACCGGCCACTGGTCCCCTGCCCGGCCTGGAACACGGCTGTGTTGATTTCATTTAACTTCTAAAACTCGTAATTTATAATAATTCGCATGGTCCGTTTATCGTATAATTTTACGTAGTGACTTATAATATTCATGTTTTGGATATATGATATTCTTTTCGCTTGTATCACATGTTTCGTGACGGTTTTCGATATGTCCCACTTTGAGTCGGTTTTTACATATGTTACGGTGTTTTGAGCACTATTTTGTCTTGTGCTTTGTATCTCATTCCCTTGGCTACCTTTCCGTTCGTAAGGCTGGAATGTCGGAACGGAGAGGTATCCTACTGCTTAATTGCATGTGTAGTGGGCATATGACGACGTTGTTGGGAGTTGAACGCTATGCGTTGATCGACCCGCCGTCAAATGTTGTGTACTTGAGAGGTGGTGTTATTTGCATGTAGCGTACCGCTT
>JAIUZE010018633.1:0-15168 GCA_022085475.1 Heliosperma pusillum
ACGAACTCGGAAATTCTAAATTCGACTCGAAACATAAAAAGCTAATTTAAAACTTAAATTCGCTGAAAAGATTTCGTAAAATATTTCTACTAGAAAAATAGGGTACATTTCCGGTTGTTACAATCACCCCACCTTTTAAAAAGTTTCGTCCTCGAAACTTGAGAATAGAAAATAAAAGTATCAAGGACAAGAATCGGTTTTCAAAATTAATACGAAAACTCTTATAAGGGGAATATTTATGAAACGAGGTTCATCTAGAAAACGGTTTAAAGAAGAATTTTCATAAGTGTGAAACTTTACTTACGGATCTCAAGAATGCTCGTCGCGAACGAGAACTCTAATTATCCAAACCAATCTTTGTCGAAATAGTGAAGTCGCAATTCAAAACAACGTTAGTAAGTGCAGGACTAGTTATCAGACGTCTCCAATAACAAGTGCAAACATCCAACCAAACGCAAAATCCAAATATCAAAGCAAAAGAAATCCATTTTCTCCAAAAAGAGGGTACACAAACCATTTTAAACTTCTTTGAAACGTTAAATTAGAAATATAATATGGAAATTTGAAAGTTTTATCAAAGATAAAATCAAATAACAAGACATTACACGTACATATAGCGACTCGAACTTAAAGTTCACAAATCACGATAACAAAATATATACAAAACACGCACAAACGAAAACAAATCGAACTCTTAGGGATAAGAAGATGACAATAAAATCGCCAGGAAGATCTACAAGAATTCGATAGTTCTAACTCTACTGATAAACTAGATCCTCAAGAGAAGGCAATTTACCCAATTTGCAACTCATCATTTTCAATCATCAGAATTTCTACAAAAATATTCCATAATCACGAAACTTCGAGTAACAAATCTCAATTATTCGAATCCAATTAGAATCTACTAAGGTCCATCGGCACGGTAGACTCCACGACTACCAATCCACAAGGTAAAGAGACTTACCATGAAATCCTTTAATCCAATTTACTTCAAACTCATTATCCTAAATTTACAAAGAACTTTCTCATCCTCGAAAGTCAAAACACAAACCACGCAACCAAACATAATCATCTAGGATCCAACTAGCCTCATCCAAAGTCTCACGACAAGGGAAAATTCACAATCCATTATCGGTTATAAGAATTCTTTAATACACCAACATCCTTAATTCGATCATTACTACGCCTGAAACCTCAAATATAAATAGCCACATTAGCAAAACTACGGAGGTTACTAATCCTCAAGATAATGGGTTCACCATTCTATCTCTATATTTCATAACAACTGAGCACTCACTATCCAAAGCTTGCTACGAATATTTCTCAATCTCAAACTATGATTCCTTAAGAATAAAAGAGAATTACTAACTCCAAACCACAAATGATCAATCACTTGGCAATCAGACCACCATTCAAATCATATCGTTCATCTAAAACTCAATATGAATCGATTTTCATTTACGACAAAACTCCTCAAACTTTGGGTACCGGGTCAATTTCCCTAAAGCAAAGTCTCTTTTAGAATCCACCAATTAGAGACATCCAATTCCCAAATGATATACCAAGCAACCGTTATAATACCCAACAACAACGAACTATTATCATGATCAACTAAATTCTCAAAATAATACGAGAATACCAAGCTCCAAATCTAAAACCACTAAGAGAGGATACATTATCACTATTAGGATTCATCCTAGAGTTTAAGTCCTATTTTCCATGATCAAAATCAACATGAAATTTGCTAAATCCAAAAACACATATTCTAGCTAAAGAATCCCAAAATTCATTACACTTATTCTCTAAGCTTTAGAAACGGAGTATCCAATCCACTAGAGAAAAGATGAAGGAGCAACGAGATAGGAAACGATAGGGAATCTCAAGGAGAACACGAGAATAATTCAAGCACGAGATTACAAGAGAGGAGCGCTGAAAATAACGAGGTCAAGAAAGAGACAAAGCAGATAGTAGAGGTATGAATATATCCGAGTATGAAATAAGATACGAGCATGCGATTTCTTAAAGATCAATCTTGACAAAAACATTCAAGAATGGAAATGAAAAGGGACAATGGCACGGGCAATGGTTTAAGGTTTAATCCACAAAATTTCTCCTTTCAAACTTAAGGCGATAGTAAAACAACTTAATTATTCCTTTAAAAAGGCCTCTTACAAGGGACCATCATACCACGTACAATCATCAAAGTAAGGTACACCTAGATTTGATAAATCGACTCCAACCCAATTCATCCACCCTTTCATATAACACGGATTCCCAATTACGGAATTGCAACTCAAGCATAGTAACATTCTCTCAACTCCATAATTTGACACATTACCAAAGGTTTCAAAAACCGAAGAACCAACAAGGGATTCTCCATACTAATCTCTTTTCAACTCCTATGGCCATAAGGTAGAACACCGAACAAAACGTCATTATCAATATCATATAGCCCACGAGTTCATTATTAACAAAGTACGACCTCAAGTCAAACATCATCATTAACGTCCCAAGGTGTTTCCATCATAACTCACATCATAAACCTCAAGTAATATGGTTCAACTTACCAAAACCTTACTAGCTCAAACGAGTCTCCGATACCACAAGATAAGATCATATCTTTAAATCGAAGAACTACAGCCAAAAGCTTTTCCACCAAGCCTATACTCACAAACACACAAAAGGAAACCACAAGACGTCACTAACTCTCAAAAGCAATTCGCACCTTAAGATCTCATTCAAAACTTCTTATTTACACCAATTAGACATATCATAAGCATGGTCTTCAAAACAATACTAAACTTCTAAGTCCAAAAGACTAAATTACTAATGAGTTAAGAAGTAATAACCAACTCATTCAACCTTACACCATCAAATACCATGAACTATCAACACATTAGTCATGGCAAGCATCAAGCATTAAATCATCAAACTTATCTTACTACCTTTCCTTAGAGTTACAACCAATCATCAATATAGGGTGAATTTAGATCTACACCATTTTCCTCAAATCACAAATTCATTCTAACACCACTAATATTCCACAAAATATAAACTTCTTCCGACCAAGTACAATAGGCCACAAACAAAAGGGTAAGGTGCCCACAAAAGGTCACATAAGGAAGTTGATGGTACAAATTGATAAAGAGGAGGAAAGTAACAAGAGTAATTTCCAAGGGGAAAAGAAGTTAGATGATGAAGAAGCAATTAGATAGAAGGAAGAGAGCATAAAACAATAAGGACGAGAGAATTCATAGATGAAGAAGAAATACACTTCAATTAGGCTTGCCAATCTTCAAATCTTAGATAGAGGATACTTCTTCTAGGTAACACAATGATCCACCTTAAGACGGTAGATACAAACAAACATAACATCACTCAACACAATCAACAAACAAGTTAGAACCTAACAAACATCAAGTACACCAAAGACTAACACCTTAGGTCCTTAAGTCTACCCATCTCTCATTTATTATTTCAAGGTCAAGTAATTTAAGTTTAGGGTTCACGTGTGTGCGTCGGGAGCGATAAAGCTCTGATACCAACTGTGACAACCCTCGCGAATGCGGAAAGATAAACCATACAAGCATGTGAATTATATAGCGGAATATGAAGTTTTAAAAAAAACTTTTATACATGCAAGGAAAGAATACGAGGAGTGTCATATATTACAAACTAAAGTACGAATTATACCACACCAAGAGACGAAGTCTCTCTAAAAGGTTAACATGTAAAAGTGATCTTACAAAATAGATGGGGTATTTTTCGAAATAGATTTAGCAACTAGCTAAACAACGTCTAGAGGTGTTTCATCCTGGGACAATGCCCGCTAGCTCACACCCGAACCCAAATAGTCAAAGCAAAAAGCCATCCATGCAAGCAACCTGTTCATTCATGAAAAACATGAACGCCACAAGCAGTGGGGAGTAACTCCGGGTTCTCCCAGCCATATCACATTAAACGTACATATAAGGAAATACAAAAGTAAAATCATGCATATATAGATATACATGTGAGATACGATAAGAATAGATAGGCAATTCGATAAATAATGATAAGAGCATATGGAAATCAAATCCGAAACCATCATGTTATTCAAGACTCGGGGAAAGACACTCTTAGGCAACCGAATACGCTCACTAGGGCTTGCATCTCACCGTTAGCGGTATAAGATTGATAAGATTGAGACTCGACATACAAACCAAGTCAAGTCATGCGATGATCACATTAAATCCAACATATTATCATCCATTCACGAACCAAGACATTAACGGTGTCCAATCATGCAATGACCATGAACAATATCATGAAATCACGCATTCAAAGACGACGACACAAAGACGACATCTCTCACGGTAAATGAAACGCACTAGCACCGTGTACATGGCACGTATGATTAAAAGGCATCCACGGGATATAACATTTCCCTGAACGCATACACGATGCTACATTTCGTATATGTAGACTAATTTCCTCCTGGTAGCACGACGATAATAATACGGTCCTAGTCTAAACCTGTCCAGATTCTCTGAATAAACGTGTTCCGATTCAACATGCGATAAACATTTCGCACCCAAGACTCGGTCTTACACATGACGCCGAGTACCCCAAATTCGGTAGATCAATTCACGAAAGAGGCGGAAAAACAGCTCAAGCCTCATAACATGCGGTCCGCTACATGCAAATAACACCACCTCGCAAGTACACAACATTTGACGGCCGGGTCGATCAACGCATAGCGTTCAACTCCCAACAACGTCGTCGTATGCCCACTAACACATGCATTTAAGCAGTAGGATACCTCTCCGTTCCTACATTCCAGCCTTACGAACGGGAAGGTAGCCAAGGGAATGAGAATACAAAGCACCAGACCAAAAAGTGCTCAAACCGACTCATTTTGTGAAAACCGACTCAAAGTGGGACATAGCAAAAACCGTCACAAAACATGTGATACATGCGAATGAGATATCATATATCCAAAACATGAATCAATACATGATCCCCAAGCATTAGACCAAGTTTAAGAAGCATAATAAATAAGAAACATAGATAACTCTCCAAAACAACAAGTTTGGAAACTAACTTACACAAGGGTTCACTTCAAACTGTCATAACTAGAGTTCTATATATGGAAATGCAGAAATTCCAAGTCGAGGTGATAGCTTATCCTCTTACGGTTCCAACGAATGGTCACAAGCCCAAAACAAGCAAGTAACGAAGGAGATATGATCTTTCTACCAAACAGGGTCAGTGCAGTGAAACTGCGCAAGTCACGACCGTGAAATGAGGTTTCACGACCGTGAAACACTCTGTTACCAATTTCACCCGAGAGTCTTCAACAAAATTCAATCCTATCATTTCCAATTCTCATAATCCATTTCTAATACTATCAACAATCAATATTCATCATCAACAATCATCAAACAACAACAATCATTATCCATAACATAATTCCTAACTTACTTATCGTATTCTAAATACGAGTCCTAGCATATAAAGCATGTAAAACACGTAAATGATACCGAGTAACCCTTCAGCGTTACCTTTACGCGTCTTTAAACGGTTACTAAGCTTTCCTAATCTCCACCTACATAATATTAGATAATAAAAGATGAATATCATTCACCTTAAGAAAGACGGATAATTTAAAAAGCGAGAAAGACGGTAATTTTATTACCAATACGGATAGAGGAAGCTAAGAGGGAAAGAATAAGACGAACTTACGCGAATTCTACCAAGGAACGAAGGAGATACGGAGGTTCGAAGATTGAAAAATGGATGGAGGCAAGGTTTTCTTCAAGAGGAAGAAATGTGGTTTGTGTTTGGGTTTGTGATAAATGAAAATTAGGTTAAGGGAGTATGAGGGAGTATATATAGGAGAAAGTCAACGAAAGTCAAAGACGCTCGAAATTCAAAAAAGTCAAAGACAACTAAAGTCAAGAAAAGTCAAGACGACTTAAAATTCAAGAAAAGTCAAAGACGACTTAAAATTCAAGAAAAGTCCAACTCGACTCAAAAGTCAAGAAAAGTCAAACTCGACTCAAAAGTCAAGAAAAGTCAAACTCGCCTTAAAACGGGATTTTCATGGAATCTCACAGAAATTCCAAATACGAACTCGGAAATTCTAAATTCGACTCGAAACATAAAAAGCTAATTTAAAACTTAAATTCGCTGAAAAGATTTCGTAAAATATTTCTACTAGAAAATAGGGTACATTTCCGGGTGTTAACAAAAATACCCCGAGTAACCGTCAAGGAAACAATAGAAAGCTTTCCCCGCTAATCTTGCTAACATTTGATCAATAAATGGTAGCGGGAAATGGTCTTTCAATGTTACCGCATTCAAGCGGCGGTAGTCAATACACACTCTCCAACCGGTTTGTGGTCGGGTGGAGATCAAGTCTCCTTGTGCATTCTTGACTACCGTCACTCCTCCCTCTTTGGGTACGACTTGAGTTGGGCTAACCCAACGAGAGTCGGAAATAGGGAAAATGATACCCATTTACAATAGCTTAATTACCTCTTCTTGCACTACCTCCGCCATGGGTGGATTGAGCCTCCTTTGGGGTTGTCGGACCGGTTTGGCATCCACTTCAAGCCGTATCTTGTGCATGCAAGTCACCGGGCTTATCCTTTTTAGGTCCGCTATGCTCCACCCAAATGTTTCCTTATGCTTTTCAAGTAGTGATATCAATTTGCCTTCTTGGTCCTCGGTGAGTGTGTTTGAAATGATAAGTGGTAGGGTGTTCTTGTCCCCTAGAAAGATGTATTTTAAATGGCTTGGGAGGGTCTTCAACTCGACCTTAGGAGGTTGGATAATGGAAGGGAGGGGCTTGTGGAGTGGGATACTCAAGGCAAATAACTCGGACAACCTAGCCAGTGCAGGACGCAGGCTGCGTCCAGTGACGCAGGCTGCGTCGTGTGACGCAGGCTGCGTCGTGTGACGCAGGCTGCGTCGTGTGACGCAGGCTGCGTCGTGTGACGCAGGCTGCGTCGAGCACTGCCTTGCCCTGTTTTCAGCATCTCTATGACGTTGAGCTCCTCATATGTTTCTATTGGCTCTTCCTTCTCCAATTCTTCAAGACATTCCTGCACATCAAAAGCCAACAACAAGCGCAAACCTTCCTCTTCCATGTGGTTAGTTAAAGCTACCTCGAGTGGGTCTCTATCACAAAGTTTATACATTTGATTCACTAATGGCTCAAAAATATCCAAGAAGAAGCAAGATTGATGGTCACTCGGGTGCCTTATGGAGTCATATATATTGTAAGTTAATCTTTTTCCTTCAAACTCCATAGTCAAGCACCCGTTTGAAACATCGATCTTGGTATTTGAAGTTTTCATAAACGGCCTACCAAGAAGGAGAGGGGTGGCACTAGAGCTAGATTCCATATCTAAGACGTAGAAATCCGCCGGGAAGACAAGATTATCTACTTCCACTAGTACATCCTCTCCATGCCCTTTGGGTAAACACTAGACCTATCGGCAAGTTGAATGACTACCCCGGTCTTAGACAAGGGTCCTAAACCTAGGGTCTCATAAATAGATAAAGGCATGACGTTTATAGAAGCCCCAAGGTCTAGCATGGCACATTTAAAACTTTTCCCCCCAATAGTGCAAGGAATAGTGAACATGCCCGGGTCTCCACATTTCTTGGGTAAATTTTGTTTGAAAATGGCCGACACATGTTCACTCACCCTAACCTTATGGGTTCCCTTCTTTGGATTTCTCCTAGGTGTGCAAAGTTCTTTCAAAAACTTTGCATACCTAGGAACACTATTCAACAAGTTAAGAAGGGGAATGTTAACCTCACATTTTCGGAAAGTCTCATATAAGTCATTCTCCTTGACATATTTCCTTGTGCTTATCAAAGCACTGGGAAATGGGACTTCCGGTATGTACTCCTCCACTTCATCATCTTTAATAGTGTCTTTACCCTTCCTTGAAATGTCTCCCTTGGGGTCCTTGCTTGTGGATCCCCCTTTCTCATTCTTCGATATCTCTTCTTGACCAACCACCAATTCTCCTTGGTCTTCAATCTAAATGGTTTCCATCTCAATATTCTTCATCTTTTCCTTTCCTTTACCAAGGGGGTTTACTTCCAACTCTTTGCCACCCCTCAATGTCATGGCACTAGCATTTTCCCTTGGTGGGGGAATGGTTTGAGATGGGAATCTTGTGGAGCTTGAGGCTTGGGATTTTGACAAATTTGAGGCCATTTGGGATAGTTGGGTTTCCAAGTTGTTCACCCTAAGGTTGTTAGCCTCCCTATCCTTCCTTGCTTCCTCTCTATCCCTCCTTGCCTCCTCCCTATCCTTCTCTTGATTGGCAAGAAGTGTTTGCAAGATGTCACTCAAATTCCCTTGAGAAGAAGAATTCCCTTGATTTGGATTTTGGTTGGGTTGTCTTTGGGATTGAGAATTATTTGGAAAATTTGAGTTGTTGGGTCTTGGGTTGTTGTTGTTGAAATTTCTTTGGGGATTTTGGTTGAAATTTGAGTTTCGGTTTTGGGTTGGATTTTGGGCTCTCAAGTGGTTGAATTGGCCATTTTCAAAACTCTTTGATTTGTCTCCTCCCCACCCCAAAAGATCACGATTTCCCACTTGGTTATACATTCCTCCACCACTTGGGTTTCTAGCATTGTAATTCCCATACCCCATGGCATTGACACTCTCCATGGTGGCTCCTTGCTCGATCATGATGTAACATGTATTTGTAGCATGGTCACCTCCACAATAAGAACATTCAAGTGATTCGGGGTGTTGAGGAAATGAGCTACTTTTGTTGACAACCAAGTTGGATACCAAGCTTTTGAGTTCACCCATCTCTTGCATGAGTTTGTGATTTTGAGAGGCATGAGAATCTTCCATGGAAGATACATTTCTAGAGCTTCCTCCCCTTTCATTTTTCCTCCCGTAGCTTCTTGTGTTCATAGCCAACTTCTCAATAATGTTGTTGGCCTCGGCCACATTAAGTGTATCAATGCCACCTCCGGTGGCGGCTATAATCATCCGTTGGTCGTTTTGGCATAATCCTTCATTGAAGGCCGTCAATAAATCGTCACCCGACATTCCATGATACGGGCACCTTGCCACGAGGCTTTTGAATCGCTCCCAATAGTCATAGAGAGTTTCCCCCATGTCTTGCTCAATGGTAGTGATGAGCTTCTTTGAGTGGTTATGCCTCGAATCCGGGTAGTATTTCTCAAGAAATTTCTTCTTCAAACCCACCCAAGTATTGACGGAATGGGCCTGAAGACAAAATAACCATTCCTTAGCGGCATCTTGTAGAGAGAATGGAAATGCACTAAGTTTAAATTGGTCTTCGGTCACTCCTTGAGGGATGGCCCCTTGGCATATCATGTGAAATTCGGCCAAGTGCCTATTGGGATCATTCCCCACCATTCCATGAAATCTTGGCAAATTATGAACAAAGAACCCCTTTAGCTCGAAATTTACATCCCCCATGGGAGGGTATGCGATACACAACGGTTGCTCTTCATAGTTTCTTGCCCGGATCTCACCAATAGTTCTATTATCTTCCATTTCGGGTGGGTAGATGATGTTCAAGGGTGGCGGTCTCCTAGGTGGTGATCTAGGTGGTGACACAAACACTTGTTCTTGTGGTTCTTGAAAAATATTGTTCTCAAACTCCTCTTCACTAGGCTCCCTCCAAAAGGGTCTCCTATAGAGGGGGTTCGAAAACAACCAATTGGAAATGCTACTAGAAGCCGGGTCAATGTCTTGGTCACCAAGTCCCTCTTGTGACCTAGGCATAAACTCTAAAACACTTCAACAACACAATTAGTAACTTCAACACCAAGTAACCTACAAACAATACAAAAAGAAATATTTGAAAAATAATCTAAACAAAGTATGACACTAACAAGAGTTTCAACTTGATATTTAGCTATATTGCCTTCCCCGGCAACGGCGCCAAATTTGACGAGCTATTTTACGGGGTCGTTAATTCCACAAATTAGCTAAATCAAATAACAATTTATAAAGCCAAATCTAGACTCAAACCAACCTAAGTAAAGGGTAATAAGGGTAAGACAAGGATCGAACCCAAGGGAAGGCGATGAATGCTAAAGATCTAATCTAGACTCTTGCTAAAAACCGATTAAACAAATTAATTAATCTAACCACAAATTAAATCACTAATTGAAACAAAGACTTGAATTACTTACAAGCTATGATATTCACAATGGTAAACATGTAGATAACAAATACGAAGAGAGTTTTTCATGAGAAAAGATTATCAAGCCTAAAAATCACCAACACTAACTAAATACTCAAAGATTCAAATATGGAGAAATAACTTAGTGCAATTATCCCAAGTTCCCCCACAATTAACAAAGTAAAGACCTTTCCTTCCTTCCTTTCTCTAATTATCTACTACAAACTTCTAAAAACTAGCCACCAATGAATTAAACCATCCATAAATGACTCAATACAACTAAACCCATACTTATTAAACCATAAGCATAAATAAAGATGCAAGCTTTAAGCACAAAACCAAAGAAGCATGCTAGAATCATGTAATAAAACATTAAACCATGTCATAAATACACAATAATCCAAATTCCACTCAAAAGATTCCAACTTTTAAACCAAAGTTACAATCTTTCAAAGTTGCTTCAACAAATACCAAGACAAATCAACCAAATTCATCAAGACAAAGCAATTTAATCAAACAAACAATTACTAAGATGGTTAGTCTTAACAACAATTCATTCAACAATGAAATTCAAACATAGGAAAATGGAATTAAATAGAGAAGGAAAGATTAAAAGGCCTTACAATGCTAAAAGGGAAGAACTTGTTCAAATTACACTAAGCAAAAGAAGATTAGCTACCCATAGTCTTCATATTACAACCAATTTCTAAGCAAAAACCCATTACAAGAGCCAAAGTTTGAAGAACAAAAAGAGAGAATTCTAAGGAAAATATAATGTTGTATGTTGAATGCTTGATGCCCTTCTCTTTCTTCAGATTTCTTCTTTTATACCCTTGGTCCGCAAACCTAGGGGCCTTGAAAGGTGGGCTTCCAAAAGACAAGACGAGAAAATGAGAAAAACTCGTGCTGAGAGATGACGCGGGCTGCGTCCTACGACGCAGGCTGCGTCGTGCTGACGCAGGCTGCGTCCTACTACGCAGGCTGCGTCGAGCACTGCCGAATTTTTGCCTTGTTTTCCTTCTTGACTTTCGTTGACCCCATGGATATTAACCCCGCCTTGACTTCCATTGACCCATTGGGCTTGGTCTTCATACCTTGATGATTCATTGCTAGCCCATTCAAATTTCCGGGTTTTGGTTCTCGGGTTTTCGGGTTTGACTTTTATTGACTTTACGGGATTTGACTCTCAAAATTGACTTAAAATACTAAATACTAACATTATTACAAAAACTAAAATTAACATAAAACAAAACTAATGACCCGTAAAAAGTAGAGCGAAAGACTCTAAAAAATACTACTAGACACGACAATATTTGACGTTGTCAACTGCAACCAAGGTCCGCCTCCCTTTCGGCGAGATTATGATGAAGGCAATGGAGGTGGTGGTATGCAATCTGAACCCAATATGACCCTTGGCTTTTGATATTAGTTTAGAAACTTGTTAATTGTGGTTGTTTAAACTTGGTTTTGTTAACCTTTAAGAAGATTTGTAAACTTGAGACAATTTTCTTGATATATATGAGGATGTTCGTTTCTCATCGTGTTGTTGTAAATGTGTGTAATTGTGGTTGTTTTCTATTGTACATGCAGGTATGGTATGGTAATGAATTGGCAGGATGAAAACAGAATTTTTCGTGCAATAAAACAGGTGTTTTGGCGACTGAAATGTTCATTTGGCGACTATTTTCAGTCGCCAAACCCCCTGTATTTTTACAAATTAAAATGACTTTGGCGACTGAAATCAGTCGCCAATTTGGCGACTGAAATCAGTCGCCAATTTGGCGACTGAATGGTTTAGTGGTCGCCAAATTGGCGACTGAGGGCGACTGAAATCAGTCGCCAATTTGGCGACTACTTCACCTTTCAGTCGCCAAATTGGGCCAGTCGACATGTTGCCAATTAGGCGACGCTTTTTTCAGTCGCCAAATTTGGCAACTGAAATTAGTCGCCCGAATTTTATTTGGCGACTAATGACTGCGACTGGGTCTTGGCGACTGATTTCAGTCGCCAAATTCATTTTAGCGACTAAAATTAGTCGCCAATGTCGGTCGCCTGAATGTTGTTTTCTGGTAGTGACCATTGTCGGAGTAAAGTTGTATGAGGGGTTTGTTGAAGTAATTCTCAACAAGTGAGCGGAAGCGAGTGAAAATAGCAAGTGTGTCGGATTTGTGACGGAGAGGGTACAACCATATACATTTAGTAAAGTGGTCGACAAAGATGACATAATATTTGAAGTTATCTAAAGAGTAGTGAGGCGAAGTCCAAACATCGGAATAAACAAGTTCAAGAGGAGATGTAGATGTTAGTGTAGATGTATCAAAAGGTAATTTGTGACTTTTATTTAAGTTGCAAGGATTACAATGCGTACAAGACGATGAATGACTAAAAGAAATATTGTGTTGTTGATTAATTAACTTGAGGATGACGGAAGACGGGTGACCGAGACGATGATGCCAAGTGGAGATAGGAGAGGCAGACCCGAGGCAGGCAGTGGGAGCCATGGAGGGCAGCCATTCATAAAGGCCGTGATTATTGTGTCCTTGAAGGAGAGTTTTGCCCGTGTTGCGATCCTTAAGACAAAAAGAAGTGTGTGATAAGAGAGCGATAGCATTATTATCGAGACATAGCTTGGATATGGAAATTATATTACGAGAAATAGTGGGAACGTGTAAGACATTATGAAAAAGAATTTGTGAATTGGAAGAGCCTGTGTTTTGAATCGGAAGAGCGGAACCATCGCCAATAATCAAGTCATTAATCCCATCATACGGTGCGTGTAAGGCAAGAGCGTCGAGGTCATTTGTGACATGATGTGTGGCGCCACTGTCGAGTATCCAGGGGCGAGTGTTTGGGGATGTGGTTGTCATGGTTGTGTTGGCTTGGGGGTGTAGGTAGTCCTAGGAGTAAAGGCAGGGCGTGGTGGGGGGTTATTTGAGGGAACAGGCGGCGGAAATCAGAGCAGTTCGAGAGAAAGTGACCTCTTGTTGATGACACCATTGGCACTTCCCTTTGAACTGGGCTGGTTTGTTTGAGGAGGAGACAGGCGGTGTAGGGAGTATGCCAGACGAGTTGTTGGTTTTGGGAAAGGAGTAGGTGTTGGGTCGATAGGTGGCTGTGAGGGCCGAGGTGGGTAGGGGAGTAATGGGTTCAGTATTTTTGAGGTTAATGATGTCATGGTGAAGTAACTTTTCATGTAGGGCATCAAAGAAGATAAGGGTATCCCGAGCGCGTACAACTTCAATTACTGGTCGATAAGTCACAAAATCGAGTCCATCGAGTACGTGGGCAATAATGTCCTCATTGTCCATATGTTTTCCCATATGAGCTAGTTCATCGGAGGCTGCTTTGATGGCCTGCATATATTCACTCACATCTTGGGTGGTTTTGGTAATGTTTTTGAGACGATTCTTGACTTGCAAGTAATGACCACGAGACGGGTTAGCATACTGCCTCAAAGGCCTTACCATACCACTTAGCTGGAGGCAAGAATAGTCCAAATGTCATGGGAGGTCTTGGCTTGTATAAGTAGTGGGGTAATTGATTTTGAGATGGTACCACGGAGGGCACCACTGATAAATTTATCTTCACGGAGCCATGTGGAGAAGTCGGGATTGGGGGTTTCTTTCATGTGAGAAATAATTGTTTTGGGTGGTAAAGGATGAGTAGTTATGCGAGGTAAAGAGGAGATCCTCGATTTGTTGTGACCAAGCACGGTAGTTATGCGAGGTCAGTTCCGGGCAATGAGACAAATTGACAATGATGAAGGGTGAAGACGGTTCAGCCGTGTTTGGGATTAGGCCATTAGAGCCTGCCATGGCTGCTGAGGGAAGAGAGGAGAAAGGAGGAGGTAGGTTAAAATTTTGTGAAGGGAGATCGTTTTAAAGGCTCGATACCATGTTATAAATAGGATTGTATTTGCATAATGATCAATGTATACAAGACTACCTTATATACTAGAGCTAGTTTACAAGTATTAGGAAACTAGTATAATATACACAAGATATAATACTTGAGGAATAAGGTAAATATATAACTATACAATAATATATTATATGGTTAGGATATGGAAGGATATTCCTTGATAATTTAAGGCTAGTGAATGCAGCATGACTCGGGAAAAAAATTACTTAGAAATCTAATTTATTGGAACAGATTGTACCAAACCTGAATGAAGCTGAATGGAAAGGTGTGATTCGGTTGCATTTGGAGTATTCAAAACTAATTAAACCAAACCATTGTTGACTGATCTAGAGAATTTTATAACTAATCAACATACAAAAACATACACCAAGACCACTATGAGGATATGACTTAAGAGTATGGTGTATCGCATAATATAATCTTCGGTTTAATTATTTTTCCCAAAAAAAATATATATCTCAACTATGAGATACAGAGATAGTATTAATAAGATATTATATGTTATATTAGAGGATATTTGTAACACCCGGAAATGTACCCTATTTTTCTAGTAAAAATATTTTACGGATACCTTTCAGCAAATTTAAGTTTTAATTTAGAATTTTATGTTCCGAGTCGAATTTAGAATTTCCGAGTTCGTATTTGGAATTTCCGCGAGATTCCATTAGAATCCCGTCTTAAGGCGAGTTTGACTTTTGTTGACTTTTTCCCATAAATATCTCATACTCCCTTAATCTATTTCATTCAACACAAACCAAAACCCTTACTTCTTCCTTAAGCAAATATCAAAAACCCTTGCCTCCAATTTTGATCCATCTTTGAATCACCGTATTTCCTTCGTTTCTTATTGGAATTCACGTAAGTTTGTCTCATTCTTCCCCTCTTACCTTCCTCTATCCGTATTGGTAATAAAATTACCGTCTTTCTCGCTTTTTAAATTATCCGTCTTTCTCAAGGTGAATGATATTCATCTTTTATTATCTAATTGTATGTAGGTGGAGACTATGAAGGTTTAGAATCGATTAAAGACGCGTAAAAGTAACGGTGTAGGGTTACTCGATATCATTTA
>JAIUZE010018634.1:0-13955 GCA_022085475.1 Heliosperma pusillum
TCAATTCACGAAAGAGGCGGAAATACAGCTCAAGCCTCATTACAAGCGGTACGCTACATGCAAATAACACCACCTCGCAAGTATACAACATTTGACGGCCGGGTCGAACAACGCATAGCGTTCAACTCCCAACAACGTCGTCATATGCCCCCTAACACATGCATTTAAGCAGTAGGATACCTCGCCGTTCCGACATTCCAGCCTTACGAACGGAAAGGTAGCCAAGGGAATGAGAATACAAAGCACAAGACAAAACCGTGCTCAAACCGTAACATATATGAAAAACCGACTCAAAGTGGAACATATCGAAACCCGTCACAAAACATGAGATACATGCGAAAGAAATATCATATAACCGAAGCATGAATATTATAAGACCTTACGTAAAATTTCACGGTAAACCGATCATGCGAACTATTATAAATCACGAGTTTTTGAAAATAAAGGAAATGCATACAGCCGTGTTCCAGGCCGGGCAACAGACCGGCGGCCGGTGGGCCGGCTCAGAACACAGGCAAACTCCCAAAAACAGAGAAAAGGGGTCTGGGCCGGTCAGTCGACCGGCGGCCGGTCGACCGGCACAGAACATCACAACAAAACCAACACTTCAACACTGATGTGTTCCAGGCCGGTGGGTTGACCGGTGGCCGGTTGGCCGGCCTGGATCACCATATCATGCAAAAACCAAAATTTCCAAATGAGTTTCTGATGTGTTCCCAGCCGGTGGTCAGACCGGCGGCCGGTCGACCGGCTGGGAGCACTTCTTCACCCGAGAGCTTCCAAAACTCAACCAAATCATTTCCAAATCATTTCAATTCTCATATATACTGCAAATAATCATCAACAATCAATATATATCATCCATATTCATCATATAACATCATTTACTAATCATAGCATGGATGCTAATCTTCCTACTCGTAATCTAATACGATTCTCTAGCATATAAACATATAAAACACGTAAGTAATACCGAGTAACCCTTCCCCGTTACCTTTGAGCGTCTCTAATGATCGTCAAGCTCCTCTTCTATAAGGAAATAGTCTTTGTCGGGATCTTGGAGGTCGCCACCTACAATTAGATCGTAAAAAGATGAATAGAGTTCATCTTGAGAAAGACGGAAAGTTTGAAAAGCGAGAAAGACGATGATTTTAACATCTACGCGGATAGAGGAAGGTACGGGAGTAAGAATAAGATAAACTTACGTAAATTCTATCTAGCAACGAAGAAGTTATGCGAATTATGAAATCGAAATCAAAGAGGGAAATTGATTTCTTAAGGAAGAAGAAAACTAGGTTTGATTTTGTGTTTAATGAGATTTTAGGTTAAGGAAGGGGGTTGTGTGAGATGTGTAGAGAAAAAGTCAAAGGCGATTACCAAAGTCAAGAAAAGTCAAACTAGACTGAAGACGACATTTTCATGAAATCTCGCAGAAATTCCAAATACGAACTCGGAAATTCAAAATTCGACTCGGAACTTAAAAAGATAATGTAAAACTTAAAATTACTGAAAAGTATCCGTAAAATATTTCTACTAGAAAAATAGGGTACATTTCCGGGTGTTACAATCACCCCACCTTTTAAAAAGTTTCGCCCTCGAAACTTGAGGAAAATAAAAATTTACCTTCCTCGAAAAGACTCGGATATTTACTACGCATAGAAGCTTCGGTTTCCCAAGTCTCTTCTTCGACATTAGCACTTCTCCACAAGAGTTTCACCAACGGAACTACTTTATTTCTCAACTTCCTATCCTTACGATCTAGGATACGGATCGGCTTCTCTTCAAAGGATAGATTCGGTTCAAGCTCGGGCAATTCCTTTTGAAATACATGGCTTGGATCACTAACATACTTTCTCAATTGAGAAACATGAAAAACATCATGAACCTTAGCCAAATTCGGCGGCAAATCCAACTTATAAGCAACTGCACCAATCCTTTCCACAATATCAAAGGGTCCAATGTATTTAGGGCTCAATTTACCCTTAACACCAAACCTTTTTACACCCTTCATAGGAGACACCTTCAAGAACACTTTATCACCAACTTCAAACTCTAACGGCCTTCTTCGGATATCGGCATAAGACTTTTGACGGGCTTGAGCGGCTTTCATTCTACATCACGAATGACCTTCCATTCACAATGGTCTCAAACAAGACATCGTGGCCTAAATCACGATTGTCACTCAATTGATTTCGCAACATATAGGACTCCGCATTTTCCTTCCATAATAAGCTTCATATGGAGCCATCTTGATAGATGCATGATAACTGTTGTTGTAAGAAAACTCCACCAACGGTAGACTCTTTTCCCAACTAGACTGGAAGTCAAGAGCACAAGCCTAAGCAAGTCTTCTAAAGTCTGAATAGTCCTCTCAGTCTGACCATCCGTAGCGGCATGAAAAGCAGTACTCATCAACAACTTACTACCCATAGCCTCTTGCAAAGCTTTCCAAAATCTCGAACAAAACCTCGGATCTCGGTCGGATATAATCTCCAATGGAACTCCATGGTATCTCACAATTTCATCCACATAAGCCTTTGCTAAACGATCCAAATTCCAAGTTTCTTTGATCGAAATAAATCTAGCACACTTGGTCAATCGATCAACAACAACCCAAACTGCATCTTTACCACCAACGGTCTTTGGCAAAGCCATAACAAAATCCATAGAAATAGATTCCCACTTCCATAGCGGAATATCCAACGGTTGTAGCAATCCACCGGGTCTCTTGTGTTCAATCTTCACTTGTTGGCAAGTCAAACATCTTCCAACATATGACACAAACATCCACCCTTCAAGTTCGGCACTGCCACCAAAACTGTGAAAGCTTCAAAATCCTTGTACAATCTTTATCACCCACCGGGATGAATAAATAGCGGGGAAAGATGAGCTTCATCAAGAACTCGCTATCCCTCCCTCAAATTTAGATCATTAGGCACAAATCAACGCCATGGAAACGAAGAACACCTCTTTATCAAACTGAAATCTTTACCTTACCTTAAGAATTTTGGCTGTATAGACTTGTAGGTAGAGATCATCAACTTGACTTTCCGCGGATTTCACGGAACAACACAAGGCTTCGGCAATCATAGCACCACCCTGGAACAAATCCACGCTCTCAACAAACTCCAAACTCAAATCTTCGACAACTCGGCACAAAGATCGAACAGTTAAAACATGCAAAGCTTCAAACAAAAACATGAATAAGCTTTCCTACTAAGAGCTCGGCAACACAAACATTAGCCTTCCCTTCATGATACAATAACTCGAATCATAATCGTTTTCACCAATCCAACCATCTCTTTGCCTCATATTCAACTCTTTTTGAGTAAATTATGTACTTCAAACTCCTGTGATCGGTGAAGATACGACAATGAACTCCAATCAAATAATGTCTCCACACTTTCAAAGCATGAACAACAGCGGCCAATTCTAGATCATGAGTAGGATAGTTCACTTCATGAACTCTCAATTGCCTAGAAGCATAAGCCACAACCTTCCTATTCTGCATAAGAACACAACCTAATCCCATTTTAGAAGCATCACAATAGACATCAAAGTCTACTCCCTCTTCAGGCAAAGTCAACACCGGAGCGGTAGTTAACCTCTTCTTTAACTCTTGAAACGCTGCTTCACAAGCTTCATTCCAAAGGAATTTGGTTTCCTTCTTCAATAACTGAGTCATAGGCCTAGCAACTTAGCAAATCTTTGGACACAATCTTCTATAATAACCAGCTTACACCATGAAACTTCGAATCTCTCTAATTATCATCGACTCTTCCAATCAACACTGCCTCATTTTGGAAGGACCACCATAACACCTTCTTTAGAAAATTACATGCCCAAACGGAACACTTTAGGTTAACCAAAATTCACACTTGAGCTTTAGCATACCACTTCTGCGACGTAGAACCCCAACATAATCCTCAAATTAATGCATGCTCCTCTTCGGACTTGGAGAAAATAAGAATATCATCTATAATACCACCACGACACTGTCAAGATGTTCATCACTAAATGTGCGTTCATTTTGATCCATAACGATCGCAGGCGCATATTCGTCAATCCAATGGCATTACCTTGAACTCATAAGGCCATACCCGTACTAAAAGCGGTCTTTGGAATATCAACATCTCTAACAACCGGAATTTTGATGATAACCCGATCTCAAATCAATCTTCGAAAAAGTAGAAGCACCCTTTACTTGATCAAACAAATCTTCAATTCTAGGTAAAGGATACCTATTCTTGATTGTAATCCGATTCAATTCACGATAATCGATACACAACCTCATAGAACCATCCTTCTTCTTCACAAAAAGAACAGGAGCACCCCACGGAGAGGCACTTGGTCGAATAAAGCCCTTTTCAATCATATCATCCAACTGCTTTCTTAACTCTCTCAATTCAGAAGGAGCCATACGATAAGGAGCTTTGGCAATTGGACCAGAACCAGGAACAAGATCAATGGAGAATTCAACATCACGCTCGGGAGGAATCCCGGGCAAATCTTCAGGAAATACATCAATGAACGCTCGAACAATCGGCACATCTTCAATACTTGGCAAAGAAGTATTTGAAGAAGTCACCACACACAAGAATGCTTGGTAACCTTTTCTAACCATACTTACCAACTTCAAAGCGGAAATTAAAGACACACCTTTACGGGGATGAGATCCCTTATAGGTTATTCTAACACCTAAAGGACTCTTTAAAAAGATCTTTTGATCGCGACACTCGAACCTAGCATGATACATAGCTAACCAATCGATACCTAATATAATATCAAACTCTCCTAAAGGAAACTTAAGGAGATTCGCGGGAAAGATAGAACCCGAAATAGATATAGGTACATTTGGATAAAGGGTTGAACAAGAGATAATATCTCCGGATGGTAAGGATATGGAAGTATCCTCACTAGATGTTGGCTTGATTGATAATTTATTAGCATAGGTTGAAGACACAAAAGACATTGAAGCACCGGTATCAAATAAAATAAGACACGGTTGCTCTAAGATTGAGAACATACCCGTAATAATCTCAGGATGAGCATCGGCTTCGGCACGGCTCATGACAAAGATTGAACCCTTAGGCTTAGGAGGCGGGGGCAACTTTCGATCGGGGCAATCTTCGTAACGATGACCACCCTTTTGACAAAAGAAGCACACATAAGGTCGGTTGGAACAAGTTCTACCGGGATGTAGAGGAAGTCTACACCGGTTGCAAAAATGACCTTGCGGTTGAGCTTGAGGAGCATAAGGCTTATGAACCACATTTGACGTAGCTCTAGGAATAAAAGAAGAAGGATTCCTTGTATTGGCATTGGAAGAAGGATTAAACCTCCTCTTGTTAGCATAGGAATTAGAGGAAGACGGAATAAATGGCCTCTTCCCAAAGGCATTCGGCCTAGGAGCATAAGAAGGAGCGGGATTGTTCATTAAAGCTTCATCCCTTATAGCCTTCATTGAATTTTCAGCCCACAAGGCATCGTCGTAGAGATCTCCAAAGGATGCGGTACCTCTTCTCACTTTACTTTGGAGAACGGCATTCAACTTATTACGGTAGTAGAATGCACGATCTTCATCATCACGAATAAGCCTCGGCGCAAAGTGAGCGAGCTTATTAAACTCCGTAGTAAAATCTTGAGCCGATAGGTTGCCTTGCCTAAAATCTATGAATTCCTTGAGCCTTTGTTGTTTAAGCTCTTTGGGATAAAACCTACTCTCCACCAGAGCCTTAAAGCAAGCCCAGTTGAAGTCCTCTTCAAGAGTTGCGGTGGCACTTGTGATAGCCCACCAGTTGTCTGCTTCCCGCACTAGAAAGTGCTTTGCAATCCTCACTTTATCCTCTTCCCGGACTTGGTAAAGATCAAACTGCTTTTCCATCTCCCGGAACCAATCGGATAGCTCCGTAGGATCCGGTTCCCCACCATAAGGCACGATCTTACTCCTTGCAATTTGACCCGCCACCCATGCATAACCACCTTGTTGATTGTCCTCCCTTCTAGGGTGACCTTGGTTGGCATTAGCTAGAGCGGCATCTTGCTGATTCTTCAGCACTTGAGCAAGAGCCTCCATCATAATATTATCAGCTGAACGCGGTCTAACCATCTTCATAAGAAACAAAGACAAATTAAGTTATCCTATCAATTAGCAAAAACAAATAGACTACCAAATAAAGTCCTTAACTTCTACCCAACTCTCATTTATTATTTCAAGGTCAAGTAGTTTAAGTTAGGGTTCACGTGTGTGCGTCGGGAGCGATCAAAGCTCTGATACCAACTGTGACAACCCTCGCGAATGCGGAAAGATAAACATACAAGCATGTGAAAAGATATGCGGAAATACGGTATTTTAAAAACTTTTATACATGAATTGTAAATAAAACGAGAGGTGTCAAATATTACAAACTAAAAACGGAATATACAATAAAGAGACGGGGTCTCTTCAAATGTTAGCAAAGAACAAGTGTTTAATAAAAACTAGCTACTATCGTCTAGAGGTGCACTTCCAGGGACAACGCCCGCTAGCTCACACCCGAACCCCAAAAAGTCACATCCAAAAATCATCCAAGCAGGAAACCTGTTCATCCATGAAAAACATGAATGCCACAGTCAGTGGGGAGTAACTCCGGGTTCTCCCAGCCATATTACATCAAACGTACATATAAGGTAATACGAAAGTAAAGCATGCATACATACAGATAATACATGTGAGTTGCGATAAGATTAGATAGGCAATTCTATAGAAAATGATAAGATCATGTGGAAATCAAATCCGTAACCATCATATTATTCAAAGACTCGGAATAGACACTCTTAGGCAATCGAATACGCTCACTAGGGCTTGCATCTCACCGTTAGCGGTATAAGATTGATAAGATTGAGACTCGACAGACAAACCAGTCAAGTCATGCGATGATCACAAAGAAGCCAACATATTATCATCCAAACACGAACCAAGACAATGACGGTGTCCAATCATGCAATGACCATGAACAAGATCATGAAATCACGCATTCAAAGAACGACACAAGACGACAATCTCACGGTAAATGAAACGCACTAGCATCGTGTCCCATCAAGAATGATTTAAAAGGCATCCACGGGATAAAGCATTTCCCTGAACTCATACACGAGCTACATTTCTTATATGTATATAGAATTTTCCTTCCCGTCCTGGTAGCAGACGATATAAATATCATAATATCCGTCCTAGTCTAACCTGCCAGGATCTCGGAATATAACGTGGTTTCCGATTCGACATGCGATAAACGTTTCGCCGTTCCCAAAGACTTCGGGCCTTACAATAATTATGCGCGGTACCCCAATTCGGTAGATCAATTCACAAGAGAGCGAATACAGCTCAAGCCTCATACAGCGGTATCGCTACAGTGCCAATAACACCACCTCGCAAGTATACAACATTTGACGGCCGGGTCGAACAACGCATAGCGTTCAACTCCCAACAACGTCGTCATATGCCCACTCACACATGCATTTAAGCAGTAGGATACCTCGCCGTTCCGACATTCCAGCCTTACGAACGGAAAGGTAGCCAAGGGAATGAGAATACAAAGCACAAGACAAAACCGTGCTCAAACCGTAACATATATGAAAAACCGACTCAAAGTGGAACATATCGAAAACCGTCACAAAATATGAGATACATGCGAAAGAAATATCATATAACCGAAGCATGAATATTATAAGACCTTACGTAAAATTTCACGGTAAACCGATCATGCGAACTATTATAAATCACGAGTTTTTGAAAATAAAGGAAATGCATACAGCCGTGTTCCAGGCCGGGTAGAAGACCGGCGGCCGGTGGGCCGGCTCAGAACACAGGCAAAATCCCAAAAACAGAGAAAAGGGGTCTGGGCCGGTCAGTCGACCGGCGGCCGGTCGACCGGCACAGAACATCACAACAAAACCAACACTTCAACACTGATGTGGTCCAGGCCGGTGGGTTGACCGGTGGCCGGTTGGCCGGCCTGGAGCACCATATCATGCAAAAACCAAAATTTCCAAATGAGTTTCTGATGTGTTCCCAGCCGGTGGTCAGACCGGCGGCCGGTCGAACGGCTGGGAGCACTTCTTCACCCGAGAGCTTCCAAAACTCAACCAAATCATTTCCAAATCATTTCAATTCTCATATATACTTCAAATAATCATCAACAATCAATATATATCATCCATATTCATCATATAACATCATTTACTAATCCTAGCATGGATTCTAATCTTCCTAATCGTAATCTAATACGATTCTCTAGCATATAAACATGTAAAACACGTAAGTAATACCGAGTAACCCTTCACCGTTACCTTTGAGCGTCTCTAATGATCGTCAAGCTCCTCTTCTATAAGGAAATAGTCTTTGTCGGGATCTTGGAGGTCGCCACCTACAATTAGATCGTAAAAAGATGAATAAAGTTCATCTTGAGAAAGACGGGAAGTTTGAAAAGCGAGAAAGACGATGATTTTAACATCTACGCGGATAGAGGAAGGTACGGGAGGAAGATTAAGATAAACTTACGTAAATTCTATTGAGTAACGAAGAAGGTACGTCAATTCCAAGCTTGAAATCAAAGAGGGAAATTGATTTCTTAAGGAAGAAGAAAACTAGGTTTGATTTTGTGTTTAATGAGATTTTAGGTTAAGGAGGGAGTGTGGTGTGAGTTGTGTAGAGAAAAAGTCAAACACGATTTCCAAAGTCCAGAAAGTCAAACTAGACTGAAGACGACTTTTTCATGAAATCTCGCAGAAATTCCAAATACGAACTCGGAAATTCAAAATTCGACTCGAAACTTAAAATTATAAATTATAACTTAAAATTACTGAAAAGGTTTCGTAAAATATTTCTACTAGAAAAATAGGGTCCATTTCCGGTGGTTACAAAAAAAAAAAATTAACGTATCAACATTAATATTATTAAATAATAAGTTCAAACGGCGCCACACACAAATGGCGCCAAAACAACAACCAAACAACCAAACAACTACAACCAAACAACAACAACAAATTAAATTGAGTCCGGGTAAATCTCCCGGATAGCTGCCACCGCTAGAGCATATGCATCAATCGGGTCAGCCTCGTCCAGAGCCAACCCTTCCCACTGCTCTACCTGGGTCACTTCAACGAGGTCGACCCCATTTGGCCAACGGTAACGGTCATGTTCGGAAGCCACCCATAGATATGGCCCAGGCTGGTGGTCCGGGCTCTCAATAAAATCTTTTCGCCCATGCCCGGCCTTGTCAAACATTCTTGCCAGTTTGAATGCGGACGCACGATGAGCATCCGACATCCCAAACTCGAAAACGAGTTCCCCTGTAAAGTACCTGCGATGATAATTTGGCCACATCTTCCTGATTAAGTAGCCATTTCGAATAAGCGTATCACGGAGTTTTTTTGTAACTTTTACACACAACGTAGTCACCCTCAATATGAGAAGGCATTTCTTTCATGATGCAAGCATATGGTTTAGTAAAAGTTCCAGACATTTTGTATGGTTGATGTTAGTATTGAGGCTGGGAAATTTTGTATGGTTTAGCAAATATGTTATTGATTAGAGTTGGGAATTTTGTATGTGGTGGATAACCTGCTTGTATTGAGGCTGTATTTATAGAGAGTTATTTATTGGAGTTATTTATTCACATGCATGCATTGGTTCACATGAAGGCATTGATTCACATGCATGCATTGGTTCCCAAAACGACTATACATTCACATGCATGCAGTACGTTATTGATTGAGTAAATGTGTGAATATGCAGTACGTTACATTTCCTATGTAGTCAATGCATTTACTGCAATGTGCAGTAACCCTATCACAACGGTTGTGGTAACGAAAACCGTTGTGGTTAGTAATAACAACGGGTTTTTTACCAATACCCGTTGTTATTGCTCAATATTATTATTTTTAATTAAAAGATATTGCAGTCCAAACCCGTGAATAAACAACAGCAGAACCAGCATTGATGAAAGCATCCATTGAACATCATCAATGGCAGCATAACCCCTCTATAAATACAGCCTCAAAACCCCTCCTTTAAATATTACATAACTACCCTAAAATTAATATCATCCATGGCAGCAGTTAACCTTCCCAACGATGAGACGACCCTTACAAAATTGATTGCAGATGAGGAGGAGGCTCTTGCCGTAGTTCCCGCTGATCATCACCCATTGATTAAAGGATCCATTGAACATCGAAAGGATTATTGGATTAAGAGGCGTGAAGCAGTCCGACTTGTCAACCAAGCGTCGTCATCATCATCGTCCTCTGGCTACCCACGTCGGCCTTATACTCGCAGGTTGGATGCCGCAAGAGATATGTTGAGCTGTACCCGTCCTACCTTATCTCCACATGCAAGACGTGTACTTGCATACATTGAATCTGTTATTGCAAAATACGAGGTTAATGATCCGGAAGTCATCAGTATCATCAATATTGTTCCGGATTGTTGGTGGCAGTGTGAGAAAAGCTTTTTACTCTTAACCGGAATTGTTCCGAATTATTTAACATCTTTATTTATTTGATGTCGGATGAATGTAATGTACTTTAATATAAAATCTAGGTTATTCCTAATGAAATCAATGAGAAAGAATGTTGTTTAAATTGTTTGAATTGATATGATTAATTCCGTTGATGTTCAATATTTTGATGTTTGATCAATAGCGATAATCTACTATAAGTATATATATATAGAAGTATATAAAAAAGGGTTTAGGGTTTAGAGTTTAGGGTTTAGGGTTTAGGGTTTAGGGTTTAGGGTTTAGGGTTTCGGGTTTAGGGTTTAGGTTTTAGGGTTTAGGGTTATTTTGAAGTAACACACGTATACTAATAATGATACTTAATAATTAAAAGTGATCCGACCCGAAAATGATACTAAATAATCATCACGCGGATAATAAATAAAGATTTCTATCGAATTAAATTAAATAACCCGATACTAGCTAATTAATTTTGGGTCGGACAGTTTCAGGTTTGTGATGCAAAAACGGCCCGACTCGATATATAACCTCATCCGCTAGCATATTAACATTTAAATGATCGAATTAAATTAAATTAAATGAACAGACAGTACACACGAATAAACATACACGAAAGCCGAAAGGACATGGCCCTCGCTCGCTCCCTGACCCAATTAAAATAATTAACCCGGTAAAGTTACATACCCTACGAATCTAACCAGATCGGAATATGGCCTATATATTAACCATTTATTTGTTGATAAAACGTATGTACACAATAATATAAATATTATATATAGGTGGTAAAAAAGCAATAAACCGTCCTTTTTAATTAATTTGAGCATATATATATATATATATATATATATATATATATATATATATATATATATATATATGGTCAGGATCCGGTGAGAACCACTAACATAATGAGAACCGTGAGAACCCTCACTAAATCTCCACCAAATCTTGTTTCGAAAGTTTTGTTGGATCATTTACCATTAGTTTAGTTTATTCAAGCAAAATACTTGCAGTAACTAAACAAAATTTATTGATTATATTAAAAAATATGTACTTAATGTACATAAATTCATTTTGTACACTAAAATTATTCTAAATGCGTGAAAACGAGCACTAGGTGCACAAAAATTGTTACATGCATGAAAACAGTTACTATGTGCATGAAAATAACGGGCTCTAGATGCATTAAATTGAGCACCAGGTGCATGAAAATTGTTAGATGCATGAAACTGACTACTAGGTGCATGAAAATAAATAAATCGTAGTTCACCTCAATTTCCGTCAGTAACTGATATTTTTTCGACCAAGATGTATGTTACCTAGCCATAAAATTCTACGCCGAACCCAAAAATGTCCTTATTTTTTAAAAATAAATTTCGTAAGGCGGAGTTCTCACGGTTCTCATTATCTAAGTGGTTCTCACCGGATCCCAATTCTATATATATATACATATATATATATATATATATATATATATATATATATATATATATATATATATATATATGCATCAATATATCCGCCCCTTTTAGCGTACTTGAACGAAGTTGATCGACCCCATTATTTAATTTGATTGGGAAACATTGACGTGTATATATAATACTTGCATGTGCATTGATGAATCTGTTATTATTGCAAAGTAGTACGAGGTTAATGATCCGGAAGTCATCATTAATTATTATATATCATCAATATTATTGCAAAGTAGTACGAGGTTAATGACACGTGCCCCCGACCTAAAAGCGATCGACCCGAAGTAGCTACTAGCTCTAGATAGTGGATTGCCCGATCCGTAACTGGCCACCCGATCAGTTTCAGGTTAGCTAGTGATGCATGATTATAATAACCAGGTCCTTAATTAAAAAGAAAATGACCCGATTCGAGAATCACTAGACTCGATATATATATACCACATCCGCTTGACCCGGAAATTATCGACGACCCGCCCAATTATAAACATTCCCGAAACAGACACGAAAGCCGAAAGGACCCTCGCTCCCCGACCTAAACTGATAATAATAACCCGATCGATAAAGTTATTAATTACAAACCCGCCGAATCTAACCCGACGATCGGAATTGATTCCCAGGCCAAACCCGATCCGAGCTAATAATTAAACGTAACTTACGCCTATAAAATAAAATTTAGAGCAAAGTAAAATAAATTAAATTAAATTTAGAGCAAAGTTAAATAAATTAATTTAGAGCAAAGTTAATGAGTTTATTTCGTGCCTCAAATTTTAATACCGCGCGCGCGTATCTGAAAAATTAAAAAAAATATACATAATCTATAAAAACGGTGTTTTAGAATACCACCGTTGTTATTACTTTCAACAACGGGTCATAATAAATAAACCGTTGTCTTAGTGTTATTACTTTCTACAACGGGTGTGCTTTAACCAGTGTCATTACTCTATAACAACGGTGGTTTGTAGGATAACCGTTGTCAATAGTTTCTCTTAATAAACCCTTTAGTTTCTCTTAATAAAAAATAATTTACAATCCTATAGAGTAAATTAAACACACGTACATTATCATCATCATCCTCCTCGTTTACAATCATCCTCGTTTAGAACACAAATCTTTTTGTTTATTATCATCATCATCATCCTCCTCGTTCTCTTGATCATCATTCTGCTCGTTCTCTTTATCATCACCCTGTTCTCATTTTCTTTATCAGGTATGTAACACCCGCAAATGTACCCTATTTTTATAGTGAAAATATTTTACGGATACTTTTCAATGAAATTTAGTTTTAATCGTAAATTTAATTTTCCGAGTCAAATTTAGAATTTCCGAGTTCGTATTTAAAATTTCCGCGAGATTTCAAGTGAATTCCGTCTTGAGCCGTCTTTGACTTTTTCTTGACTTTTGAGCCGTCTTTGACTTTTTCTTGACTTTTCCACTCATACTCCTTCATATACTCCCTCACAACCCTAACTCCCTCATTCAATCTTCTTCTTCTTCCTCATACAAACCACCAAAACCTAGCCTCCATATTTGCTCAAGTCTTAATATCGATCCTACGCCTTCATTTCTTGCTCAAATTCACGTAAGTTCGTCTTATTCTTCCCCTCTTAGCTTCCTCTATCCGTATTGGTAATAAAATTACCGTCTTTCTCGCTTTTTCAATTATCCGTCTTTCTCAAGGTGAATGATATTCATCTTTTATTATCTAATTGTAGTAGGTGAGACGAGGAAGGTTTAGAAACCGTATTAAAGACAGCGAAAGTGTAAACGTGAAGGGTTACTCGTATCATTTACGTGTTTTAATGTGTTTTCCATGTTAGAAATCGTATTTAGAATATGATTAGTAATCTTAGGAATCGTGTTGTTGATGATGGTTGTTGTTAGTGGATAATTGATATGAGAATTGATGAATTGTGATGATAGATGATATTTGTGTTATGCCTTAGTGAAATTGTGGAGATTGTGTGACTCGTACCTGTCCGAATAGGAC
>JAIUZE010018635.1:0-29331 GCA_022085475.1 Heliosperma pusillum
TGGGCATACTACGACGTTGTTGGGAGTTGAACGCTATGCGTTGATCGACCCGGCCGTCAAATGTTGTGTACTTGCGAGGTGGTGTTATTTGCATGTAGCGTACCGCTTGTTATGAGGCTTGTGCTCTTTTCCGCCTCTTTCGTGAATTGCTCTACCGAATTTGGGGTACTCGGCGTCATTGATTGACCGAGTCTTGGATGCGAAATGTCATCGCATGTCGAATCGTAAAATGGTTTATTCCGAGAGTCTGGCCAGGTTTAGACTAGGACCGGATATTTATATCGTCGTGCTACCAGGAGGAAATTAGTCTACATATACGAAATGAATTGAATCGTGTATGCGTTCAGGGAAATGTTGTATCTCGTGGATGCCTTTTAATCATACTTGCCATGTACACGGTGCTAGTGCGTTTCATTTACCGTGAGAGATGTCGTCTTTGTGTTGTCGTTCTTGAATGCATGATTTCATGACTTATTATTCATGGTCATTGCATGATTGGGCATCGTCTATGTATTGGTATGTTTGAATGGATGATAATATGATGGATTTATTTGATCATCGCATGACTTGGCATGGTTTGTTTGTCGAGTCTCAATCTTATCAAACTTATACCGCTAACGGTGAGATGCAAGCCCTAGTGAGCGTATTCGGTTGCCTAAGAGTGTCTTCCCCGAGTCTTTGAATAACATGATGGATTCAGATTTGTACTTCATATGCTCTTATCATTATATATTGAATTGCCTATCTATCTTATCGTATTTCACATGTATATCTATATATGCATGCTTCTACTTTTGTATTTCCTTTTATGTACGTTTAATGTGATATGGCTGGGAGAACCCGGAGTTACTCCCCACTGACTGTGGCGTTCATGTTTTTCATGGATGAACAGGTTGCTTGCATTGGATGGCTTTTTGCTTGACATTTTGGGTTCGGGTGTGAGCTAGCGGGCGTTGTCCCTGGATTAAAACACCTCTAGACGATTTTAGCTTGTTTTGCTAAACACTTTTACTTGTTAACATTTTGGAGAGACTTCGTCTCTTGATGTAGTATAATTCGTACTTTAGTTTGTAATATTTGACACTCCTCGTATTCTTTCCTTGAATGTATAAATTTTTTTAAAAACTTCATATTTCCGCTATATAATTCACATGCTTGTTTGTTTTATATTTCCGCATTCGCGAGGGTTGTCACATTAGTCGTTTCTACTTCAAATCTCGTCATTTGAAAGAAATATGAGCAAGGAGAAGCTAAGAAGGACGATTACGCGAGGTTAAGATGGCATGCTATAAAGATCTAGAGGTTCCGAGTCAAAGGGAACAAGTTTCAAGTCATTCCGAGCTCATATGCACAAGTTGCGACGGTTTTGCTATTCGTCGACGAAAGTCCTCTCAAACTTCATGCTCCGACCCTTAACCTTTGGGGACATGATCAGGCCCAAATAGGGGAGGAAATGAGGCCCAAGAGGTTTTATTTAGGTCCCCGTTCGAATCTAAAGTCAATGGAGTCAAGGTAGATCAAGTAACGTACCAAGGGAAGATCAAACGATAGTCAATTGACCAAGAGTGCAACATCCCCGATCGGATTACCACTTCCCCGATCGGGGAAGTCTGCTGATGAACGCATCTTCACTTCATCTCCGCCTCTTTAATGCAGGCCTTAATGGAGTGCTTTATTAGGTTGTCTAGGGGATGAATCTGGACACATTTGAGCAACCTCTCAACCCTATAAATAGCCTAGCCTCCACACACAAATGGTATGTACAAAAACCCTAGCCTCCACACAACATTAGATTAGATTAGTTTTTATTCTTTCTCTCATCTTTCTTAGTTTTAGTTTAGTTTTAGTTTTCTCTAGTTTAGTTTAGTCTAGTTCTAAGTTTTCTTCAATTGTAGTTGTTCTACTTGTAATTGGAACTCAAGTTTTCGGGTTTGCGTTTCCTATTCAAGTTCTTATTTCATTTTGATCTTTTCTCATCCTTTCCGGTAATCTTTATTCTCGTGTTTACATTATAGTTTAATTTTCTTTTAGTATTTCCTTTATCATGTTTATCATTCTTAGTTTTATAATCTTAGTTTCCTTTTCATTGTTAATCATGCATAAGTAGTCACCTTTCTAGGGTGTAGGGTAGCCATGTTAGGTTGATTAAAAGATGATAATAATTGGATAAAAGAAGTTATTGCCTTTAAAACATTGTGTCTATGCATGTTTGGATTGTAACGATAGTTAACGATTTTTGGCCATAATTATTGACTAGAATGGAATTCTCTTCCAAGGTAGAGATACGCGAATTGAATAGACAAAGCATGACATGGTAGATTAAGACCTAGTAAATCGCCTAAAAGCCTGCTAGACCATCTGATCTATGATTGTAATGAACACATCATTCTTACGAACTCACAATGAATTATTTGCATGTTCTAAATCCCATTTCATCAATATGTTAATCTAAATCTGTGAACCTACTTCCTTAGATTCTTTTCTTTATTGCATTGATTCATTTTTATTATAGCATTTAGTAATTAGTGACAAACATTTGCCAATCGTACAAGATAGAACTCTAACCATAACTATTCACAAGTATCTCCCGTCTCCCCGAGATCGACCCCTTACTTCCCTAATTACATTAATTTGTTGTTAGCCTAGTCTGGGTTATTTATCTTTGATTAGGGTACGCGACAACCCTGTCATATGACGGTGGTGATTAGTTGATCCCTTGAGATCACACTGAAAGGGCGATTCCCTAATCATGAAAGTTAATAATTTATATAGCGATACAAATTAATTAATCCCTTAAAATGAACAAGTTTATATTATAAGTGAGAATGATATCTTATTGTAATGTGATTAAATATAATTCAATTTGGTAATTTAATTGTTGTATTACTAATAATGCTTAAATTTTATGAAACATTTGAGATAAGCATGATTGTTTGATTATGATTACATTTAGTTGTAGATTATATTAACCAAATATGAGATGACCCATTTTATATATATATATAAGTGATTATAAATTATTACTTAAAATGTTAAGTTTAATTTATTTGTTATGAAATTGCATTTTAATTAGTTAAATGCACATTTATAAGATAAGATCATGTCACATGTCACATGTGTGAGAAATGACAAAATGACAAATATAAAATTAACTCCATTTTACAATTAAAACCGGTTGTGCTTTAAGTAGCGTAGGGTTAGGCTTTAACTTTGTTCTAATCAAGATTAGGCATCATTATTAGTAGTCTAAACACCTATAGCCACCCTATTGTTTTGATAAGGCAAAATGCAAAAAGTAATCACCTCTTTTGGCATACTTGACCGGTTTTGGTGAGTGAATAAGAGATGATATTTTCCTCTTGTTTTACTCACTTGATCTCATAGAATATAATATACATCATCTTACTAGAAATTACAAAATACTTAGAAACTTTAGAAGTTTCATATAATTTGTGTTCAAGTATTAACACAATATTACTAGAGTTGTAATTTGAAACGTGTTGTACTCGGTTTTAAGGGCTACTCATTTGTAGTTCTATCAAGCTTACATTTAAGTGATAAGGGATAGTTTAGGTGCATCACAAAGGAAAGTTCCTACACTTGGAACTAGGAAGTCATCCACTTATCTCAAGCTTAAGAACAAGAACAAGAACAAGAAGGAGTATTGTCCTTGTGCCCATTACTCGACCAAAACAACATTGTGAGGAACAATTTTCTTCTCTACATTGTTTTATTTTTGTTTGCATGCACTAGATCTTGGAAACTAATTAAAGAGTTAATTAGTATATCATAAGAAGAGTCTTATGAGTAGGTATATGAACCTATCATGAGGTATCTGCTGCGGTGGCCCTCTGGTTTCTATTTTCCTTGTACTTATCTTGCACGTTGGTCGATATATGCGAATACTGACCCTTTTATTGTTTTACAAAACTTCTGTGATCCTATGAGGGATGGTGAGAAGGTGATCACAGGTAATCGATAGAGCTTCGTGATGGGATCACTGTGTCGTGTCGTAGCTTCCGCCGATATTTAGAGTCATATACATTGTTTAGTTTCTACTACTTCAACATTGTTAACTTTGGATTACTGGTCAGGCGGTATGCCGTCTGTTTTGTGGACATGTATTTGAGTAAAACTATTATTAAATAAAGTATTGTTTCTTTATTGCTTTTTTTGATATGTACTACCTCGGGCAATCGAGATGGTAGCCCTCCCATGTGCTAAGGGGGTCTTGTAAGGCACCTTGGTGTATGGGGGTGTTACAGTCATATCCCCCACTAACAAATGCACCAAATCATCAAGGTTGTACCCCCATCACTGTGACAACAAGTCTAGGTGCAACAAGGAAATTAGCTCAGCAACATCTAGTAGACAAGACTCGACCGACTACTCAAGGCATACATGACTCAAGTAACCTAAACATCCAAAACCGTCACTAAACATGTGAATAAGGTATAAGAAAAATGTATCAATGATAAATAAGAGTCAATACATGTTACATAAGCATTAGACCAAGTTTAAGAAGCATAATCAATAAGAAACATAAATCCCAACTCAACATGTTTGTAAACCATCTAAAACAAGTATACATGAATATGTTGAAATTCTAAGTGAAGGTGATATCTTATTCTCTTACGATTCCAAAGGTAGGTCACACGCCCAAAACAAGCAAGTAACGAAGAAAATATGACCATTTTACGAAAAGGGGTCGGTGTAGAAAAAATTCACCCGTCGGGTGAGATTTCCCCCACCCGGGTGAATTTTTACCCGCCGGCTCCTAGAACAATTTTAGGATATTTCATACAACTTTTGGACGGAGCGAATCAGGTGAAATTTCACCCGGCCGGATGAAATTTCACCCGTCGGCTACACACGAACCATGAACATGAATCTTCATCCCTTTCCTTGGGTTTGAAGATGAATCTTAAAACTCCAAACTCAATATACAAGATCATAACACAAACAAGCAATGAACAAGGATTAAAGACATTAGAATCATCATTTAAATCAACACAACAAAGCCCATTTGTAATTACTAACATAATTCCTCACAAAACATCATTTAATGCATCATATGAGTATTAAACAAACATATAAGACATCAAAACATCATAGGACACTCATATAAGATATTAAACCCAATTCTAAGCAATAACAAGAAAGGTTTAACATTAACTCTACCAATTTCCACAAGTTGAGACATATGCGATGAATTCCAACAAGTAAACATGTTGTACTCATAAAATCATACCAACATATATAAAAGAATTCATCTTTAACATAAAGGCTACTCTAAACACATAAAAGCACATAAGATGTGACAATGAGTAACCCGTTTACGTTACCTTCATTAGCACTTCAAATCTTCGATTTCCAAGCTAACCATCAACCCACACGAATTCCTTGATCCAAAATCTTCAAAATCCACCTTTTACCGACAATTAATATGCTAAGAAACCCAAACCAAAATTATGGAAAATCGGTCTTAAATGAAAGTTAAAAGTTTCAATCTGTTATTAGCTAGAAAGAAGGAGAATGGTGTGAGGATTTGTAGATACCTCAGTTCTACACCTTTCGCCAACCACCCAGTGATGATTGGGCCGCATGTTTAGTACGCGAAACGATTTATGACAGTTCGTAAGATTATCGTCAAGTGATAGCTCAAACACTTGTGTATACCCCTTGGTCGTCATCTACGCACATGTAAAGTCGTTTTGACAGTCATTAGAGTTCATTTGAAGTCCTAATCTAAAACCGCTTCATTTTCTAGAGACCGTTTTAAAATGCCTAGTCGGAACGCTCTAGAATATTTTGCATATTTATTAAATCTTACAATTCTATCTTTTTTGGTAAAATATATCTCGTATCTTTTTAAAAGCAAGTATAGATCTACCGCAATTCCATAATAGAAACGTGGAAATCTTTTTTCCGCAGAAGGAAACCTCTGGGGAAATAACGCAGCAGGTGCTTCGTCCCTTTGGAGGATCGCAGCTCCTGCTGCGCCTCTTCTCCATCCTCTTTTCTCTATTTTCAGAATATTTTCGTGATAAGTTTTAGTTATTCCAAAACTCTTCATATTTTCTAGTATAAAAAGAGACCTCTGATCTCACTATTTTGGCACGCAAGTGTTCTGCCCTTCTCTTCTCTCTTTGCATTCTAGACTTTGCTCTAAGCTTTCGACACCTACGTGCTTGATCAATCGACCACGTAAGCTCAGATCGTTCTGAGTACCTGTCACGTTGCATGACCGACCAAATTTGACCACTACACAATCAACTAATTCAATCAATCAACTTAAATCCTCTAACGAGGGCACTTTCTACGTAAATTCGAGTCGAGCAATAACTAAATGTTAACTTAGTTAATTTCCTTTCGTCAAACATGTATGTCTGAGGGTGTAAATCCCATTTTTTATTTGTATTATTTATTTTTCGCTCAATTATTGTAAGCTTCATATCAAAAGTAAGTTCAAAACCTATTTCAAAACAAAACCTTTTTGAAAAACCTTTTTAGCAGACATCAAACGTCGAGAAGAAACGCAGTAGCAGCTGCGCCTTCTGGAAGGATCGCAGCGCATGCTGCGCTTCTTCCAGAGGCGCCCCTGCTCCTGCTCTTCTTCTTCTTCCTCTGGTTCCTGCAATTTTTTTCTTTTTCTTATTTTCTTTTCTTCGTACATAAACCATATTTTAATATAATCTTTCATATAAAATGTTTTATTCTCGACCTAAATTCCTAATAATTCGATATTAGCGAGTTTTCGTCTTTAAATCAAAATTGGGTCTTAGAGATTCGATTTGTTCATATCAAGTCTCTGGAATTCGTTATTGATATAAGTTATAGTGTAATTTATATGTTAAACAACTTCTACTCGAGTTATATGTCAATAATCAATTGTAAATATGCAAAAGAATGTTAATTACTCGCGAATCTGACTTCACAGTCAGAATTCAGCTCAAGAGCAGACGCAATATCCGTTGTAATCTTATTTAATCATCGTAAGTGTATGATTTTGCTTATCTCATATGTAATTAATTCTAAATCCCCAATCCCGACATAATTGAGTGCTCATTACATGTTCACCGACATAGTCTAATTCACATGCTAGGATTAAAATGTTAGACGTTGTATTGCATGCATATAATCGATAACATATCAAATAAGAACGATTTTCCTAATCATTAGTAGAGGTCTCTATCGAGGCGGGCCGGATTAGGTGTTCGATTAAAGAGCTTCCTTCCTAATACGTACCCTCACCCCTTACTCCACATCTCTGTGAACATCCGTGTTCATTGGCATCCACGAAAGTCATTCCAGACATAGAATGCTAAGGGTAACGAGTTTTTAGTGTTCATGTCATCACTTTGTGTCCTGACATGGCATAAAGTATCTGAACGGTTCCAGTTTCCCATAAAAATTGGTGGCGACTCCACAAATGCGTATTTTTACGCTTGTCCTCCCAACACCCCTCTGTGATCCTCTGTGAACACCCGTGTGACACCCTCAAATTTGCGGAAAGAAAAAAAATAATTTAAATAAATAAAAGATGAGAATACGTTTCCAATAGGTTCACTTTAGTGAAAATCGGTAAATTTTAAAACCGGAACCTACTATTAAATATATTCATCATAACAAAGGTGTCTTAAAGAAAAAGGTTCATAACAAAAAGGAAATAATATTATACATAAGAATTTTCCTAAACGGGAGACATATCTCCCGTATACATACGGAAATAAAAGAGTGTATAATAATATACAATCCTAAGAACCGAATATAGGTCCAAGGTAAATACTTCGCTCGCTAGCTCGTCAATGTACCCCAAATATGCATTCACCACCTGTTCGACCGCATTAAATATAAACACGGAAGCCACAGTCAGTGGGGAGTAAATCCGAGTTCTCCCAGCCACGAAATGTCGAGTTTAATAAAACATGAATAACATAAAAGAGATGTATATGGAAAATACAAAACCTTAACATATACGATATGCTTTTCATGTTATGAAACAATTAACTACCATATAACCTATCATATGAAAGCTATCATGTGAATCTGTTAACAATTTATAACACGAGGTAGGGAAGCTGGTATGCTAGCTCAGAGGTTACCTTTAACATGGCCATGATACACTCAAACCCTAATCAAACATAATATCATGTGAATCAGTTAACAACCGGTAATCCAAACTCTATAAACCTTAGCCGGCTTGCATCTCACCTTCTAAGATTCATAGAATCATCAAACATGAAAGACCAATACTTCTACAAACAGGCATAAGTTCCTAGCACGGCCAATAGTCGACTGTAACTCGAGGCTATACCACAAGGTAGGAAAACATCCTAGTCCTAGACTGATCAGACCTAGCGACAACAGCTATTCCATTCCCCTTCCCATGACAAAACAGTACATGAGAAACTCTACTAGGTAGGCGACCCCCTAAGCCGAGATGGCTAGTACTTAAGCTGGGCTCCATTCCCAACTGGAAGGCAATTAGGCGCCATTTCCCCGACTTGGAGATAAGCCCCCCAAGCCGTGACACAAAAGCTATCGACGGTGAGCATATACTCGTTAAAGATAGTAAGGCCTATCAATGTCATGGTCCAAGATACTCATTTAGAATTAGAATGGTCAAGACGCCATATACTCATAATTCTCTATGGGTACTTAGTCAACACGACACATATCATACAATAAAACAGTCACGGGAAAAACTTCCTATCATGTGACTAATTGCATATAAATCATATTCAAATATCATATCGCCTCATATCTACTAAGGCTCATTCATTCATTCATTAAATAAAACCTTACCTGAAGACAAATCCCCGACCCGAGTCCCGCGACGGGTCATCAGTCAAAACGGGGCTGACTAGATCTTAGTTTGACCAAACCCGTTTGGTCAAACCGGCTAGAAACAGAGTCTTTACCAATTAGACTTGAACATAAAATCACCATATTCATCTCATGTTATTTTATTCCAACTTCTAACATGTGAATAATTAAAATCATACGAAAACCCGCTTGACTTAAAGGATATCAAATTAAACTACAATCTCGTATTATAATTTCTAACATGTGAGAAATAATAATATTTTGAAAACCGTTTAAATAAATAATTTACTTATTAAAATTTCCCACTTGCTAAATATTACAAAACACGATAAAATAACAATTACTCAAAAACCGTCACAAGTCCAAAGGGGAACCACGGCTGTTTTGGGCCGAAAATAAACCGGGCCTGGACTGGGCCCACGGGCCTGGTTTGGCTGTTTTGGGCTGTTTTGGTCGACTTTACTAAAAACCGTTTCTAAATATTTCCCGCATGCTTAACATATTTAAAACCCGTCAAAACAACAACAAACAATCAAGTATCGACACAAGACCCAAGGACCAACCACGGACCAATCCAGACCGGCCTGGACCGGCCTGGTTTGGGTCGGTTTTCCAGCCCCTCTACACGGTTCCACCAACAACCAATCCCAAATTATTTCTAACATGTTTTAATTAACAAACATCCATTTTTAACAATCAATTTACCCATCATTCATACAAAAATCATGGTTATAAATAAATCATCCAAATATGTCAAGAACATTAAATATCTTAAAAATTTCATACAACATAATAATCATAACTACTTATCATGTTACTACCAAAAACCATAAATAACAATAACATGAACAAAAACAAAAGATATGTAACATAAATTCGTCGTGTAACTCGGAATCGTTACCTTTGCTAGCACAAAAATCAATTAGCACCAAAATAAGAAGTATAAACCCGTCTACTAGTCTTCTCCTAAATATACGAGTCACCAAACTCGTCTTCAAAATCTTCTCCTATAAGAAATGACAAGAATAATATTATTAGAATTAAAACTTGATTTCCATAATTAAAGTGTTGAAAACGATTTTGTCGGAATTGAAAATAAATCGTACGTGGAGATGAAGAGCGAAGAGGAGACTCTGGAAATATAAGTTAGGACGGATTTGAACAAGAAACGAAGGTTTTGTGACGATTTTGCTCAAGAACGATGAAGAACGATGAAGAACGATGAGGAATGATTATGATTATATTAAGGAAAGTATTAATTAGATATTAAGTTGATTTATTGTAAAATGAAAAGATAGTTAGTGAGAAATGGTGAGGAGGGCCGTGTAATTATAGAGAAATTAATGATTCGGGTTTTGAAATTGTTGTTACGGGATTGACTCGGGTTTTGTAATTATATTATGGTAATTAATTAGATATTATTAGGTTTAATGATAGTTTAATCAAATATCTAGATATTAATTAGATATTATGTTATTGTAATCAAAAGAAAGGAAAATATCTAGTCCTAAGAGAGGGTGAGGGAGCCGTGTGGTATAGGTAGTAGTCGGATCTGTTTTTCAAGCGATTTACGTAATTTAAGATGACGGATCGATAAAGTTACAAATATCTTAGATATTCGTATTAATTTAATCGAAAGAATTAAAAGATCTAAAGTGAGTGGAAAAAGATGACATGGGGCGTGTGACTCATGCCAAAGTCGGGTTTCGGGTTTGTTTCGGGATTTAAGTTGACTCGGGAATAGTTAAATGACGTTCGGGTTAAACCGTAAAACCTTCTCTTTAATTCCGAATAAATTCAAAATAATTATATTAAATTATCATAAATTCAAATAAATCTTAATAAAAATAAATTAAATTTATTATTTTTCAAATATAATTTCGGTCTTTCAAATTACGGGGTGAGTCGGAAAAGTCAACGAAAGTCAAAGTCGACTTAAAACGGGATTCTCATGGAATCTCGCAGAAATTCCAAATACGAACTCGCAAATTCCAAATTCGACCGGAAACAATAAATTCCAATTTAAAACTTAAATATGCTGAAAAGTATCCGTAAAATATTTTCACTAGAAAAATAGGGTATATTTCGGGTTGTTACAACCCGTCTTTATTGGCATCCACGACAGTCATTCTAGACATAGAATGCTAAGGGTAACGAGTTTTTAGTGTTCATGCCATCACTTTGTGTCTTGACATGGCATAAAGTATTTGAACGGTTCCAGTTTCCCATAAAAATTGGTGGCGACTCCACAAATGCGTATTTTAAGAAACGAAAACGTTAAACGGAATTGAATTCCGTTAAGAAACGAAGAAATTATGTCCATCTTAAGATTCGATCTAGAAAAGTGGGTTTTATAAAAAGTTGTAGGAAAGAGATATTTTATGGTATGAAAAGGAAGAGGAGAATGAGAGAAGATTGATGTAAAAATCATCAAGTTTCGTTGAGAAGACGAAGAAATGACATTCGTCTTAAGTTTATGAAGTTATGCAACTTTAACGGAGGTTTTTGTCTAAATGGAAGGGATGAAATTTGCTGAAAAATAAGGGAGGAGGAGGAGTTTTATGGTGGGTTTGTTTTGAGAAGATCAATAATAGAAGGCCTAATTCTCATGTTGGGGTTTACCCACTTGGATTTTCGCGTAGAGTTCGATTATGAACTCATAACGAACGGAAACGACACGGTTTCTACCCAACAAAACTAAAATATTATTTAAGTCTAAAATTAAAGCTAACTAACAAAAATACTAATAATTAAATATTAATAAAATCAAGTCGCTAAATTCGGGGGTGTTACATTACTCGTCCTCGAGTAAGCTCACTAAACAAAACTAATGACCCTGAATGTAAAAAAAATAACAAAAATTGATTTATTATAAAATCTGAATCGGGTTTAGCTACACCCGTAGCTCTTTCAACTCACAACTTGACATTTATGAGGGAAAGAGCCCTCTTGTAAGGCAAATGAGGTATTGCTACAAAATTGCGAAACAAACATACATTGGGCACGAAATCCAATCAAATGGTCCCTTTTAATAAAAAAATATGGCACCTCCCTCACAAGGCAACCAAACAACTCCTTATCAATAATAAAGATTCTAAATTCCAATTTAAGCATAAAGGATAGCAATCAAACACTCCAAAACCGACACCATCTCATTGTGCATCTTCTAACCCTGGTTTGTGACTTGTCAAGGGATAAGGTGGAGATGGAACGAGATCTCTCCAGACATTAGGAACGCTATAGACGAGTATGACTCTACTAGGGTCATCTCAACTAACTTGACGATAGGGTAAAAGTGGATGAAGTGTAAAGTGAACCTTTAGCAAACAAGTCATTTGAAAAATGCACTTGACCCCTTATTTGACTTATTTAATGAGAACGAGAGCCGACTCACCACCGCTATCTTCCTTCCTCATGACGCGGTCAATTGGTAGGCCCTTTATAGTGATAAGTCGAGGAGATAATTATTTCCAACTTTTTGATGTTTTTCTTTTTCCTTTTCTCTTTCTTTTCTCCTTTTTCTTTTTTCTTTTTCTAAACCCTTTTTTTCCATCTTTTTTTTGTGTTTTCTCGGGGATATTTGTTTTTACACTAGTTTGCATAGGATGAAAAGAACTTACTAATTACTGTGGATTAGTAATTCTTTTGTGATTTTGGGTGGAATAAGTGAATTGATAGGTTTTTGTGGTTTACTGTGGTTCAGCCAAGCGTAGAAGGTCACCTAAAATCAAGTTAGTCGAGGAAACGTCACATCGGCAGAGGTGGTGATGGTAGTAGAAAACTCACCCCTCAAATGCCCCATGACACAACATTAGACTATGCACAATGCGAAAGGGTGGGTTCAAGTGTTTAAAAGTCATTCTTTAATAAACTTTTAAAACTAGAAAAATGACTAAATCAAATAGAATAAGCAAAATTATTAAATAGAAACTACATGTTTTTGGAATTTTTGAATTTTTTTTTTAAAATTTTAGGAGTTTTGAAAGTACAAGCATAGAAAAACACAAGTAAATCTAAAAAAATGCTACTAAGACAAAAAAAAGACATAATCTAAACTACACTAACACATAACAAACAACAAAACACCACCAAACACACACCAATTAACGACACATATCCACAAGGTTAACACGACCAACATCTATACACAATCCAACAAAGTCCATACAACTAACAAAACAAATCCTCCCCACACTTAAATTTGACATTTTACTCAATGTCCAAGAATAAGGGAAAACAAAAAAGGAAGAAGGGTGAAGGATATTACTGTCTCAAGCTTAACCTTTGATCATTTCACTAGGTGAAGTGATCGTTGATTCTTCTACATCAACGCATTTCCTCCTTGTTGTTGGTTCTTGGAGCTCAAAAAGGGTACCTACACACATTAAACAAAACAAAACAAGCACACATAAAGGCAAAGCATATATACACTTAAAATTATAAAGCAAATGAGTCATTTAAAAATCCCATCAACGATCTCATTAGCTTGTCATAAGAAGTGGACCAATCCTCATAGAAGTGATCATAGTGGATTAAACAATAATATCTCCAAAACCAAGAGGTAAGAGTGGTAATACAAGGTTTGGAGAAAAGCATATCAAGACCAAATGTCTCAAAATCATCCAAAAACTCCTCACTTGAGTTGAAAGTATAAATGGGTGGCTTATGATCTTTCAAATCAAGAAACTCATCAATGATATAATCCTCTTCAAATCTATCATGAAGGCCCTTCACCAAATCATCCTCAATCATAAGCTCATAAGATGGGGTAAGAAAGCTAAGGGAAGGAAAATCAATGGGAATAAGAGAATCATAGCCTATAAAAGAGCTAGACATCGAGGTTTCCTCAAGAAATCTTTCAAAAATGGGTTCTCTCAAACAATCAACATATTTATTATCATCATCCCATTTCACCTCAAGACTATCGTGAAAAAGTGATAATTATCTCTTTATCCCAATTGTCATCAAAAATCTCATTTTCCTCAAAATGAGTCTCCAATTGTTCTTTCTCCCCACACTTGTCTTTCATTCCAACTTTAAGAACAAACTCCATCAATTCATGGTCTACCTCAAATAAAATGCTCTCCATCTCACATATCCCCAAATTTTCAACCTCATCCATATCAAGTATATTACTTGGTTCACAAAAAAAAACAAAGTTACAAACTCACACCCATCACTTTTTAAGATAACATTCACATCAAAGGGTGTACAAAGACTCTCATGGTCGGTGAGGGAATGGTGAAAAGGGGGAATGGTGATATGAGATTTATCTTCAATATAAGAGGTATCTTCATCACTAAGGAGATCATCGTCCTCCAACAATGGAACAAACAACGTATTCATATCAAGCTTCAAGGAATAAGATTCATCAAGAACACTCTCATCATCAAGAATAAACACATTGGATTCATGATGAACCACACAAGAATCTACAGGATGGCAATTATCATGAAGTATGTTATCATTTTCAAGCAAAGTCATAGAAATCTCATTCACATCATGAATGGGGGAAGGGGAGACATCAATATCAAAATCACACTCCCAATGATTCACATTAGGGAAGAGGCTAGGGTAATGAGTATAAGGTGATGGAACAAATTCATAAGTCTCATCTCTACCCATGAACTCATCAACGACATTTTGAGAGGTGTCATTTGCCCCAGTCATGTTATCTCTAGTGTTAGACCAAGATTCTTGGTAGGCTACCTCCTCACATTGATTGGCCATGAATCCTATGAAACCCCAAAATTCCTCACAATTCATATGAAAGGCTCTATCACAACTCATGTAGTTTGTCGAATCAAAAGTTTCAAAGTTCATGCCATCACATAAAACACAACGTAATTCCCAATCCGAAAGAGTGTGACCACAAGACCAAACATATGAGAAATAGTTATCAAATCTTGCAAGATAGTCATGGAATAGTTCATTTTGATTTTGACAAATATTGAAGAACAACATTATTGAAAGTAATACATTAAATGCAATAACAAACTATCAACTAAAGATGCAAGTAATAAATAATGAACATTTTTTTTTCCTTTTCAAAGTTTTCAAATTTTTTTTTTCAAAAAGCAATAAAATCTAGTCCTAAACTAACTAAAACCAATTAAAATCCTAGACACAGTCCCCGGTAGCGGCGCCATTTTGGTGAGTGGTTTGTATCGTACCTCTCAACCAAACAAAATTTATAAAACTCAATAACAAACTAATGAATGTAGTAGGGTAAGGAGATCGATCCACAGAGACGGTTAGGATTGGTAAATTGGTTCCGGTTTGGTTTAGTCTAGTTAATCAAGTTGATGAGTTTGAAAATTCTAAATGTAACTAAAGCGAGAAATAAAGTAAACAAGCGATAAGAATAAAGATAAGACAACAAACATGAGAGAGAAAGAAGAGAGAGAAAATACCTAAAAAAACATACAACAAAATCAATTTGGGGATCGGTGACCTAATCATGGCGAGACAAAAAAAAGAATACTACTTGTTCTAATTTCAATAATAATACTCATAACAGTTCTAAAAAAGACCTAAATACGCAAAGCATCGAAATGCAATTTTACAAGAAATGGTGGAGGATTGTTTCGATGACAAGGAAGATGAACGTGACTTGGTGATTGCTCTGCTTGATTTGGGACCAGATCTCAATACGATACCAGAGGAAGGCCCTTTGGTTAAGGAACATCCAGGAAGTTAGACAGAGGTTGTTTACAATTTGAAGTCAACATCTCTGGTTAAGCTGTCTGAATCTGATGTGCTCCCTGAAATTAACTAGTGGGCTCCTTCTGTTTATGGCTTTGTACAGGGTTTGATCCCTCCATGGAAAGTACTATCAGGATACCTCAATAGGGTTTGGAAAAAGTGTGAGATTGATCAAATCTCTTTTATGCATAATGGAATATTCTTAGTATGTTTTAAGACTGCTGAGAAAATGAAAGAGGCTCTAACTTTGGGTCAATTGATGTTTGATAACAAACTTGTAATTCTTCATGAATGGAGTCCTGACACCAAACTGTTCAAGCATGACGTTAATATTGTGCCAATTTGGTCAAAATACATGACCCGGAGTTGAAATTCTGGGGTGTTGATTGCCTGAAGAAAATAAGAGGGATTTTAGGTAAAATGATTCAGGTGGATGATGCCACACGTAACAAACAGTTCCTTGGATTTTCTAGGATGTTGATAGAAGTTCATATGGAGCAGGAATTCCCAGATTTCATTCAATTTTTCGATGAGAAAGGGAAGAATCATAAAGTTAGGGTAGAATATTCCTGGCTTCCTATAAAATGTACTCTGTGACAACCCTCGCGAATGCGGAAATAAAACATAACAAACATGTGATTTATATAGCGGAAATACGGTATTTTTAAAACCTTTTTACATGCTATTAGAAAAGTACGAGGAATGTCAATAATTACAAACCAAAGTATAGAATACTACAAGAGACGGAGTCTCTCAAAATGTTAACAAAAGACAAAGTTATTTAGCAACTAGCTAAGAAACGTCTAGGGGTGAATCATCCAGGTCAACTCCCGCTAGCTCACACCCAAACCCAAAATACCACAAGCAAAAAGCCATCCAAGCAAGCACCCTATTCATCCATGAAAAAGATGAACGCCACAATCAGTGGGGAGTAACTCCGGGTTCTCCCAGCCATATCACAACAAACGTACATAAACGGAAATGCGAAAGTAGATGTGACAACTCTCGCGAATGCGGAAATAAAACATAACAAACATGTGATTTATAAAGCGGAAAATACGGTATTTTAAAAACCTTTATACATGCAAGATAGAAATACGAGGAATGTCAATAATTACAAACCAAATATAAAATACTACAAGAGACGTAGCCTCTCAAAATGTTAACAATAGACAAATTTAATCTAGCTAATGAACGTCTAGAGGTGTTTTATCCAGGGACAATGCCCGCTAGCTCACACCCGAACCCAAAATACCACAAGCAAAAAGCCAACCATGCAAGCAACCTGTTCATCCATGAAAAACATGAACACCACAATTAGTGGGGAGTAACTCCGGGTTCTCCCAGCCATATCACATTAAACGTACATAAAAGGAAATACAAAAGTAGAAGCATGCATAAATATATATACATGTGAACTACGATAAGGATAGATAGGCAATTCAATATATAATGATAAGAGCTTATGAAGTACAATCCGTAACTATCATGCTATATACAGACTCGGGGAAGACACTCTTAGGCAACCGAATACGCTCACTAGGGCTTGCATCTCACCGTTAGCGGTATAAGTTTGATAAGATTGAGACTCGACAAACAAACCATGCCAAGTCATGCAAAGATCATAAGTAATCAATCATATAATCATTCATTCAAACGTACCCATACAAAGACGACATCTCTCACGGTAAATGAAACGCACTAGCATCGTGTACATGACAAGTATGATTAAAAGGCATCCACGGGATAAACATTTCCCTGAACGCATACACGATAAACATTTCGTATATGTAGACTAATTTCCTCCTGGTAGCACGACGATAATAATACGGTCCTAGTCTAAACCTGGCCAGACTCTCGGAATAAACGTATTCCGATTCGACATGCGATAAACATTTCGCATCCAAGACTCGGTCAATCATAGACGCCGAGTACCCCAAATTCAGTCGATATTCACGAAAGAGGCGGAAAAGAGCACAAGCCTCATAACAAGCGGTACGCTACATGCAAATAACACCACCTCGCAAGTACACAACATTTAACGGCCGGGTCGATCAACGCAAAGCGTTCGCCTCCCAGCAACGTCGTCGTATGCCCACTAACACATGCAATTAAGCAGTAAGGATACATCCCCGTTTCGACATTCCAGCCTTACGAATGTGGAGGTAGCCAAGGGAATGAGAGTACAAGGCACATAGAAAATTAGTGCTCAAACCGTAACATTTATAAAAACGACTCAAAGTGGGATATATGAAAAACCGTCACCAAGCATGATAATAGGGCATTATATAAATGTAACTATGATAAACATGAATTAATACATGATACATAAGCATTAGACCAAGTTTAAGAAGCATAATAAATAGGAAACATAGATCTTATCTCAAAACAACAAGTTTGGAAACTAACTAAAACAAGGGTCCACTTCAAACGGTCATAACTATAGTTCTAGAAATGAAAATGAAGAAATTCCAAAAGGAGACGATAGTTTATCCTCGTATGGTTCCAACTCTGACAACCCTCGCGAATGCGGAAAATAAAAACATACAAGCATGTGATTTTAAAAGCGTAAAATACGGTATTTTAAAAACCTTTATACATGCAAGAAGAAATATACGAGGAGTGTCAAATATTACAAACTAAAGCACGAATTACAACAAAAAGACGAAGTCTCTCAAAATGTTATAAATGTCAAAGTGTTTAGCAAACTAGCTAAAATCGTCTAGAGGTGTTTCTATCCAGGGACAACGCCCACTAGCTCACACCCGAACCCAAAATATCATAGCAAAAAGCCATCCATGCAAGCAACTTGTTCATCCATGAAAAATATGAACGCCACAATCAGTGGGGAGTAACTCCGGGTTCTCCCAGCCATATCACATTAAACGTACATAAAAGAAAATACAAAATAGAAGCATGCATATATAGATATACATGTGAAATACGATAAGGATAGATAGGCAATTCAATATATAATGATAAGAGCATATGGAATACAAATCCGAATCCATCATGTTATATAAAGACTCGGGGAAGACACTCTTAGGCAACCGAATACACTCACTAGGACTTACATCTCACCGTTAGCGGTATAAGTTTGATAAGATTGAGACTCGACAAACAAACCATGCCAAGTCATTCAATGATCAATCATAAAATCATTCATGTAATCATCCATCCAAACACACCGACACAATGACGACATCTCTCACGGTAAATGAAACGCACTAGCAACGTGTACATGGCAAGTATGATTAAAAGGCATCCACGGGATAAGACGTTTCCCTGAACGCATACACGATCACATTTCGTATATGTAGACTAATTTCCTCCCGGTAGGACGACGATAATAATACGGTCCTAGTCTAAACCTAGCCAGACTCTCGGAATAAGACGTGTTCCGATTCGACATGTGGTAAGACGTTCCACATCCAAGACTCAGTCAATCATAGACGCTGAGTACCCCAAATTCGGTCGACATTCACGAAAGAGGCAGAAAGGAGCACAAGCCTCATAACAAGTGGTACGCTACATGCAAATAACACCACCTCGCAAGTACACAACATTTGACGGCCGGGTCGATCAACGCAAAGCGTTTACCTCCCAACAACGTCGTCGTATGCCCACTAACACATGCAATTAAGCAGTATGATACATCCCCGTTCTGACATTCCAGCCTTACGAACGTGGAGGTAGCCAAGGGAATGAGAGTACAAAGCACATAACAAAATAGTGCCCAAACCGTATCATTTGTAAAAACCGACTCAAAGTGGGACATACCAAAAACCGTCACAAAACATGTGATACAAGCGAATGAAATATCATATATTCAAAACATTTATGTTATAAGTCACTACGTAAAATTATACGATAAACGAACCATGCGAACTATTACAAATTACGAATTTAGAAAATTATAAGAAATAAAACACAGCCGCGTTGCCGGCCAGTCAGAGGACCGGCGGCCGGTACCCCGGCTCGTGCATCATGCCAAAACCAAAAATCACAAAGGAAAGAGCAGCGTGTTCCAGGCCGGTCTGGGGGCCGGCGGCCGGGCACCTGGCCAGAAGCACCTCTACACACAAAAAGCAAGTTTGGAAACTAACTAAAATAAGGGTTCACTTCAAACGGTCATAACTAGAGTTCTAGATATGCAAATGCAGAAATTCCAAGTTGTGGTGATTTCTTATCCTCTTACGGTTCCAACGATAGGTTACAAGCCCAAAACAAGCAAGTAACGAAGGAGATATGATCATTTTACGAAAAAGGGTCGGTGCAGTGAGTTCCCAGCCGGCCAATGGGGCCGGCGGCCGGGCACCCGGCTGGGACAACATCAACCCGAGAACAACTTTTCAATGTTCAATCAATTTCAATTCTCACAATCTACTTCTATTAACTATCAACAATCAATATTCATCATCAACAATCATCAACTAACAACAATCATCATCAATAACATGAATCCTAAGCTTACTAATCGTATTCTAAATACGAATTCTAACATATAAAGCATGTAAAACACGTAAATGATATCGAGTAACCCTTCACCGTTACCTTTATGCGTCTTTACTCCGCGTCAAGGTCCTCTTCAATCAAGAAATAGTCTTTCTCGGGATCTTGAAGGTCACCACCTACAAATAGTTAATAAAAGATGAATTTACTTCACCTTGAGAAAGACGGAAAGTTTGAAAAGCGAGAAAGACGGTAATTTTATTATCAATACGGATAGAGGAAGATAAGAGGGGAAGAATAAGACGAACTTACGTGAATTTGAGCAAGAAATGAGCGAGATATGACGATTCTAAGCTTGGATGATTATGGAAGCTAGGTTTTTGGTTGATTTCTTAAGGAAGAAGAAATGTTGTGTTTGTGTTGGAATGAAATAGGTTAAGGGGAGTATGAGATGTGTAAGGGAAAAAGTCAACAAAAGTCAAAGACGGCTTAAGACGGGGTTTACTTGAAATCTCGCGTAATATCCAAATACGAACTCGAAAATTCTAAATTCGACACGGAAAAATTTAATTCTAAACTAAAACTAAATTTCGCTAAAAAGTATCCGTAAAAATATTTTTATTATTTAAAATAGGGTACATTTGCGGGTGTTACACCAATGGTAGGTCACAAGCCTAAAACAAGCAAGTAACGAAGGAGATATGATCATTTTACGAAAAGGCGTCAGTGCAGTGAAACTGCAGTCGTCACGACAGTGACTTGTATGTCACGCTCGTGATATGAGTTTCACGACCGTGACTTACATTTCACGCTCGTGAAATGTCTATAACGCAGGGGTATTTGGTCAGCCTCTCATTTCACGGTCGTGAAACACGCTCGTGACATGAGTTTCACGACCGTGACTTGGGTCAAGACATCTCCATTTTGTTCTAAACTCATCCATGGCTTCCCTAAAATAGATCCACACACAAGTTTAACAACAACGAGTGATTGAAACCAACAACATATGCACGAAATCATCACTTCAACACTTATGAATATTAACCAACTTCAATTATCATCATCCATCATCAATTCTCATTATCAATTATCAACTAACAACAACTATCATCAACAACACAAGTTCTATGAATACTAATCCTATTCCAAATACGATTACTAATATAGAAAACACATTAAAACACGTAAATGATATCGAGTAACCCTTCACCGTTACCTTTATGCGTCTTTAAACGATTTCTAAGCCTTCCTGTACTAGATAGTAATCTTTGTCGGGGTCTAGAAAGTCTACACCTAAACAAAGACGACAAAAGATGAATATAATTCACCTTTGAGAAAGACGGATAAATTGAAAAGCGAGACAGACGGTAATTTTATTACCAATACGGATAGAGGACGATGAGAGGGAAAGAATAAGACGAACTTGAGCGAATTTAAGCGAGTAACGAAGGAGTAGCGATGATTATAAGCTTGGAAGAAATATGGAGGCTAGGTTTTGGGTTTACTTGGTGAAGAAGAAGGAGATGTTGAATGAAGGAGAGTTAGGGTTAAGGGTGAGTATATGAGGGAGTAAGTGGAAAAAGTCAAGGAAAAGTCAATGACGTCTTAAGACGTGATTCACTTGAAATCTCGCGTAAAATCAAAATACGAACTCGGAAATTCTAAATTCGACACGGGAAATTTAGTTCTAAACTAAAACTAAATTTCGCTGAAAAGTATCCGTAAAATATTTTTACTATAAAAATAGGGTACATTTGCGGGTGTTACAATCACCCCACCTTTTAAAAATTTTGTCCTCGAAACTTGAGAGTAGAAAACAAAAGTATCAAGGACAAGAATCGGTTTTCAAAATTAATACGAAAACTTTTATAAAGGAAATATTTATGAAACGAGGTTCATCTCGAAAATGGTTTAAGGATATTTTCACAAGTGCGAAACTTTATTTACGGATCGCAGGAGTGCCTGTCGCGAACGAGTACTCTAGTTATCCAAATTAAATCATTGTCGAAATAGTGAAATTGAAAATCAAACAAACGCTAGTAAGTGCAGGACTAATCAGCAGACGTCTCCAATAACAAGTCCAAACATCCAACCAAACACAAAATCCAAATATAAAAGCGAAAGAAATCTATTTTCTCCAAAAGAGGATACAAAGTCCCTCTTTAGACTTCTTTGAAAAGTTAAATTAGAAATACAATATGGAAATTCGAAGATTTTCTCAAAGATAAACTCAAAATAACACGACATTACACGTACATAGAGCGACTCGCACATCTCACACACAATTCAGGGTAACAAAATATATATAAAACACGCAAAAACGAAACAAATCGAACTCTTAGGGATAGGAAGATCACGATGAAGTCGGCAGGAAGATCTACAAGAATTCGACATCACTAACTCTACTAATAAGCTAGTCCTCAAGAGAATGTAATTTACCTCAATTACACCTTAACCATTCTAAATCGCTAAACTTTATAAATTTTATTTACAACAATCCCAATCAAAGCAACAAACATAATTATCTAAGATCCAACTAGCCTCATCCCAGATCTCACGACAAGGAAAAATCCACAATCCATTATCGATTATAATAATTCTTTAATACGCCATAACATCCTTAATTCGATCATTACTACGCTCGAAGCCTCAAATATAAATTGTCACATTAGTAAACTATGGTGATTATAAATCCTCAAGATAAATGAGTTCACCATTCTAACTCTATATTCCATAACAACTGAGTACTCATTATCCAAAGCTTGCAACGAACATTTCTCAATCTCAAACTATGATTCCTTAAGGATAAAAGAAAATTACTAATTCCAAACCACAAATGGCCAATTACTTGGCAATCAGACAACCATTCAAATCATCTAGTTCATCTAAAACTCAAAATGAATCGATTTTCATTTATGACAATACTCCTCAAACTTTGGGTACTGGCTCAATTACCCTAAAGCAAAGTCTCTTTTAGAATCCACCAATTAGAGACATCTAATTCCCAAATGATATCCCAAGCAACCGATATAATACTCAACAACAACGAATATCATCTCGCTCAACTTGATTCCCAAAATAGCACTACACTAGCAAGCTCAATAAATGAAGCCACCAAGAGAGTACAATACCACCAACAGATTCATCCTAAGGTTTAAATCCCAATCCTATTCATGTTCAAAATCAACACGAAGCTAGCTAACAACCCCAGCTATCTCACCAGAGGAAAGACAATGTCACCATGAAACTGGAAACGATAGGAAATTTCAAGGGAAACACGAACGCGATAAGATCGGACGGAAATTAGAGGGACGCAAGAGGCAGGGAGCCAAAAGCTAGATATTTGATAGATATAGCCCTGAAGATAGCCAGGCAAAGGAAAAGATAAGAGAAAAAATTTTCCTAGGAATCAGGTTTAGTAAGAACTTGCATGAAAGGAAATGGAAAGGGATAATGGTGCGAGTAAAAGTTTAAGGTTTAATCCACAAAATTTCTCCTTTCAGACTCAGGGTGTTAGCAAAGCAACTCACCCCAATAACAAATGTCTCTTACAAGGGACCCTCGTACGACAAATTATCAAAGTAAGGTACACCTAGTGTAACAACCCGAAAAATACCAATTTTTCTAGTAAAAATATTTACTAACACTTTTTCAGTAGAACTTAAGTTTTTTTTAAAATAGGAATTTTTGTTCGGAGTCGTATTTTGAAATTCCGCGTTCGTATTTGGAATTTTTGAGGGATTCCATGAAAAGACCGTTTTTAGTCATCTTTGACTTTTCTTGACTTTTAAGTCGTCTTTGACTTTTCCTTGACTTTTTAAAGTCGTCATTGACTTTTTCTTGACTTTTAACTCATCCTAAACTTTTCTTGACTTTTAAGTCATCTTCGACTTTTCTCGACTTTTCAGTCAATTTTGACTTCCGTTGACTTTTTCCGACTCGTCTCATAAGTTTGAAGACCGAAATTTTATTTAAAAAAATAATAATATTTTTAATTTATTTTTATTATGATTTATTAAGAATTATCATAATTTAATATAAATATTTTGAATTTATTCGGAATTTAAAGAATAACGTTTACGGTTTTAACCGAACGTCATTTAACTATTCCCGACTCATCGTAAAGCGCGAAACAAAATCGGAACTCGACTTTGGCATGAGTCACACGCGCGTGTCATCGCTTTCCACTCACAATTAGATATTTTAATTATTTTGATTAAACTAATCAAAATATCTAGATATTTAATTACTTTATCGATCCGTCAACGAAGATTACGCAAAGCGCTCAAAAACAGACCGATTCCTCACCATGTTACACGGCTCCTTTAGTCCTCTAATAGGGCTTGATATTTTCATTACTTTTGATTAATATATCATAATATCTAGATATTATTTCACTTTATCGATCAGTTAACGAAAACTACGCAAAACGATCGAAATCGGACCCGACAAGCACAACATCACACGGCTCCCTTACCCACTCTTAGGCCTTGATATTTTCATTATTTTTCACTACAATATCATAATATCTTTGATATTTAGTTTAATTAACTTTATCGTTAATTATCTGTAATCGTTTACCGTAAAATAATTATTAAACGCGAGTCAATTACGTAACAACAATTTCAAAACCCGACTCTTTATTTTGCCTATATTTACACGGCTCACATACACACTCCACTCACAAACAACTTTTCATTTTTACAATAAATCAAATAAAGATCAAAACATCACTTTCTTTGATCGTTCTTCGTGTTCTTCGTCGTTCATCTTTTGTTCTTCATCGTTCTTGAGCAAAACCTTCATAAAATCTTCATTTCTGAATTAAACCCTTCCTAATTTATATTTCTAGACTCTCCTCTTCGCTCCTCATCTTCACGTATGGTTTAATTTCAATTCCGTCAAGATCATTTTCAACACTTTAATTATGGAAATTCATATTTTTAGTTCTAATAATGTTTTCTTGTTATTTCTTATAGGGGAAGATTTTGAAGACGAGTTTGGAGACTCGTATATTTTGGGTGAAGATTAGTAGGAGGGTTTCTTTTTATATACTTCTTATTATTATTTTGGTGCTAATTGTTTTGGCTAGCTAAGGTAACAATTCCGTTTTACTCGACGAATTAATGTCACATAGCTTTAGTTTTGGTTCATGTTATGGTTATTTATGATTTTAGTAGTAACATGAGAAGATATGGAATTTTTATGTTGTATGGAATTTTTATGTTGTGTTATTGTTCTTGTTATATTTTTATGATTTCTTCATGATGATGATTTTTGTATGTTGGATGATTAAATTGGTTGTTAAAATGGATGTTTGTTAATTAAAAACATGTTAGAATTTAATTGGAGTGGTGGTTGTTGGACCGTGTTGGGTGGCCGGAAATTGGGGCTGAAAACCGAACCAGACCGGCCGGTTCAGGCCTGGTCAGACCGGTTCAGGCCGGTCCAGCCCGGTCTGGATTTGGTCCGGGGTTGGTCTTTGGTGTTTGTGTCGATGTTTGATTGTTTAATTGTTTTTTTGACGGGTTTTAATTATGTTAAGTATGCGGGAAAATATTAGAAATCGGTTTTAGAAAAATTAAAGCAAAACAGCCATTTTTGTCAAAACAGGCCGTGGGGCCCATCCAAGCTCATGTGGGTCCGGCCCAACTCAGCCCGTGGGTCCCACTTTGGGACTTGTGACGGTTTTTGAGTTATCGTCATTTTTATCGTGTTTTGTAATATTTAGCAAGTGGGAAATATTAATAAGTAAAATATTTAATTTAAAAGGTTTTTCATAAAATTATTATTTCTCACATGTTAGAAATTATAAGACGAGATCGTAGTTTAATTGGATATCATTTAAGTCAAGCGGGGTTTTACGTAATATTTAATAATTCACATGTTAGAAGTTTTATTAAAATAACATGTAATGAATATGTTGATTTTATGTCTATGTGATAAAGACTCTGTTTCTAGCCGGTTTGATCCAACGGGTTTGGTCAAACTAAGATCTAGTCAGCCCCGATTTGACTGATGACCCGTCGCGGGACTAGGGTCGGTGATTTGTCTTCAAGTGAGGTTGTATTTAATTCTGAATTAGCCTTAGTAGATATGAGGCGATATGATATTTGATTATTATTGATATGCAATTAGTCACATGATAGGATGTTTTTCCCGTGACAGTTTTTATTATATGGTTGGTGTCGTGTTGACTAAGTACCCATAGAGAATTATGAGTATATGGCGTCTTGACCATTCTAATTCTAAATGAGTAGCTTAGACCATGACATTGATAGGCATGTACTGTCTTTAACGAGTATATGTTCACTTGTTGATAGCTTTTGTGTCTCGGCTTGGTGGGTTTATATCCAAGTCGGGGCATGGCTGCCTGATCCGTTTTGGGACTGGAGCCAGCTTAAGTACTAGCCATCTCTGCTTAGGGGGTCGCCTAGTAGAGTTTCTCATAGCCGGTTATGTCATGGGACGGGGAATGGAATAGCTGTTGTCGCTAGGTCTGATCAGTCTAGGACTAGGATGTTTTCCTACCTTGTGGTATAGCCTCGAGTTACAGAAGTCGACTATTGACGGTTCTAAGAACTTATGCCTGTTTGTAGAAGTATTGGTCTTTCATGTTTGTATGATTCTATGAGTTCTAGAAGGTGAGATGCAAGCCGGCTAGGATTGATAGAGTTTGGATTACCGATTGTTAACTTATTCACATGATTACGTGTTGATTAGGGTTTGAGTGTATCAGGGCCATGTTACATGGTAACCGCTGAGCCAGCATACCAGCTTCCCTACCTCGAGTTATACTTTATTATCGGATTCACATGATAGCTTTCATATGATAGGTTATATGTTAGTTATTTGTTTCATAACATGAAAAGCATATCATATATGTTAAAGTTTTGTATTTTCCCATATACATTGCTTTTATGTTATTCATGTTTCATTAAACTCGACATTTCGTGGCTGGGAGAACTCGGAGTTACTCCCCACTGACTGTGGCTTCCGTGTTTATATTTAATGCTGTCGAACAGGTGGTGATGCATATTTTGGGTACATGGACGAGCTAGCGAGCGAAGTATTTACCTTGGACCTATATTCGGTTCATAGTTTGTATATTATTGTATACACTTTTATTTCCGTATTTATACGGGAGATATGTCTCCCGTCTTGTAGATTTCTTTTGTATAATAGTATTTCCGTTTTTGTAATGACCTTTTTATGTTATGACACCTTCGTTATGTATTATCATATTTCGTTTATGTATTTAAATAATTTTTTTTTCTTTCCGCAAATTGAGGGTGTCACAGTTGGTATCAGAGCTATTTTGCTCCCGACGCACGTTTGTGTACCCTTGTATAAATAACTTGACCTTAATAAATAATAAACTTGTGAGATAGAAGGGTAAGATGGGTAGATTAGGATTTATGTTGTAGTCTCTTTGTTCTTGCTAAATGATAAGTACTAATCTGGGTTTTATTTTGCAAGATGCCTCCGAGGATTGACAACACGATTTTAGCAGCTCTTACCGTTATTATCCAAAACCAGCAAAACCAGCAAAACCAGCAAGCAAATCAGATTCCTAATCCTATTCCCTGACCGGGGATAGACCGGAAGTTTTCATGGTTGCTTCTCAACTATCTAGAGCCAGCAAAACCTACGGTGGTGAGGTAGATCCCGTTCAGCTTTCGGGGTGGTTACGTGAAATGGAGAAGAGTTTTTCTCTTTATGATGTCCTTGAAGAGGACAAGGTCCGTCTTGCTTCCCACTTTTTAGTGAAGGAGGCGGATCAGTGGTGGACTCTTTCTGGTCGTACTGCTAAGTTGGAGCCAAATTTTGGGTGGACTCGTTTCCGGGAACTTTTGGAGACGAGGTTTTACCCGGATGAGTTGAGACAGCAAAAGATAAAGGAGTTCATGGACTTTAAGCAGGGAGTTCTTTCTGTTCAAGAGTTCACAACCAGGTTTAACGAGTTGGCTCATTATGCCACTCGACTTATTTCGAGGGAGGAGGACAAAGCTTTCTTTTACTTAGGAAAGCTATCTCCTCAGGTGAAGGGGAAGATTAGTAGGGGTTCTACTTCTTTCGTCTCTATTTATAATGATGCTTTATGGGCGGAGAGTTCTATTCGGGAGATTGCCGAAGAGGCTCGTACTTCTTATATTGCCCCTAATTCTTATGGCAAGAGACCCTTATATCCTACTTCCCGACCTTCCTTTTCTCCCTCTTTTCCAAACAAGAGGAGAAACTTTCAGAGTGGACCGGCAAATCAGAGAAACCGTCCATTTGTTCCGAGCCACAACAACGACCTTAAAGGTCGTGTCTGCTTTACATGCAAGATGCCTATTCACCCTGGTGTTGGTTGCTTCAACAAGCCGTTTGTGTGCTTTATTTGTCAGAAGCCAGGGCATAAGGCTAATGTATGTCCTGAGAGGAAGAGTACGGTTTCTACACCGGTTATTTCTGGGCGACCTAAGGGTCGGATTTTTATTATGAGCCGTGCTGAGGCCGATGCTCAGCCTGACATCGTGACGGGTATATTCTCGATTTATGAGTTTCCGTGTTTAATTTTGTTTGATACGGGAGCTTCTTTATCTTTTATTTCAATGAGACTATCCGATAAATTACCGCTCAAAGCTTCAGTCGGAGAAACTACTCCTATTTCTTTACCGTCCGGAGATGTATTTTCATGCTCTTATCTTCATTCCGACATTCCAATATCCATATATGGATCTATATTTCCGGCTAATCTTCTACGGTTTCCTCTTGAAGAGTTTGATATTATTCTGGGCATGGATTGGTTATCTACTTATCATGCTCGATTCGAGTGCCGTGATCAGAAGATTATTCTTAAAAGTCCTTTGGGTGCTCGTATTTCTTATCAAGGAGTTAGAAAGCAAACAAGTGTGAAGTTAATCTCGGCTATGAAAATGTTGAATGTTTTGAAGAAGGGTCATCAAGCATTTCTATGTGTAGTGACTACTTCTGATTCTTCTCTTCCTTCTTTGAAGGATGTTCCTATTTTTTGTGAATATCCAGATGTTTTTCCCGATGAATTACCGGGAATTCCTCCTGAAAGAGATGTTGAATTTTCTATTGATCTAGTTCCTGGAACTGGACCAATTGCCAAAGCTCCTTATCGTATGGCGCCTTCCGAGTTGAAAGAGTTGAGAATCCAACTTGATGATTTAATTGAGAAAGGCTTTATTAGGCCTAGTGCTTCTCCTTGGGGTGCGCCCGTATTATTCGTCAAAAAGAAAGACGGTTCTATGCGGATGTGCATTGATTATCGTGAATTGAACCGTGTCACAATCAAGAATAAATATCCTCTTCCTCGTATTAATGATCTCTTTG
>JAIUZE010018636.1:0-14369 GCA_022085475.1 Heliosperma pusillum
CCTTCATGAGATTGATGACAGAAGTGCTTAAGCCTTGCCTAGGGAGATTTGTGGTGGTATACTTTGATGATATTCTCATCTACAGCAAGAGCAAGGATGATCACTTGAGGCATCTTGAGGCTGTGTTTGAGATACTTAAGGAGAGTAAACTCTTTGGGAAGCTTGAGAAATGCACCTTTATGACTGAGGAAGTCAAGTTTCTAGGATATGTGGTGTCTGGTAGAGGCATCTCAGTTGATCAAGACAAGATCATTGCAGTTCAGTCTTGGCCTGTTCCTAGGAATATCACAGAAGTAAGAGGATTTCATGGCTTAGCATCCTTCTACAGAAGATTCATTAAGAATTTCAGCACCATTGCAGCACCCCTCACTGAATGCATGAAGAAGGGAGAGTTCATTTGGACTGAGAGTGCTTTGCAAGCTTTCAAACACATGAAGAAACTCTTGTGCAGTGCACCTATCCTCAGGTTGCCAGATTTTAACAGCCTATTTGAGGTTGAATGTGATGCAAGTGGAGTAGGGATTGGAGCTGTCCTTATCCAAGAGAAGAAACATGTAGCTTATTTCAGTGAGAAGCTAAGTGGAGCTAAGCTGAACTATTCTACATATGACAAAGAGTTCTATGCTCTTATCAGAGCTCTGAGACATTGGAGTCATTACCTGAAGCCCAAACCTTTTGTCTTACACTCTGATCATGAGGCATTGAAGTACATAGGAGGCGCCAACATAAGCTCAGTCATAGGCATGCTAAGTGGGTAGAGTTCCTCCAGTCATTCACCTTTTCTAGCAAATACAAAGAAGGCAAACAAAATGTGGTGGCTGATGCATTGTCTAGGAGGTACACTCTGCTATCAACCATGGAGCAAAGGGTTCTTGGCTTTGAGTTCATGAAGGATATGTATCAGGAAGATCCAGACTTTGCAGAAGATGGGTTAGCACAGAAAGAGGGAACAAGGACCATTGATTCACCCTACACTCTGCAAAATGGATTCTTGTTCAAAGGAAACAAGCTGTGTGTTCCCAGAGGATCTTATAGGAGTCTATTGATCAAGGAGGTACATGGAAGTGGCCTTGGAGGACACTTTGGGGTTCATAAAACTGTGGACATACTACAGGATCAATTCTACTGGCCTAAGATGATGGGAGAAGTCCAAATAGTGCTCAGAAGGTGTGGAATTTGTCAAAAGGCCAAGAGTTCTTTTCAAGCAGGACCTTACACTCCCCTACCAGTCCCATGTAGGCCTTGGGAAGATGTAAGTATGGATTTCATAGTAGCATTACCTAGGACAGCAAGAGGGAAAGATTCTATCATGGTGGTTGTGGATAGGTTCAGTAAGAGGGCACATTTCATTGCTTGCAAGAAGACTGAGGATGCTGTGAGTGTAGCAGAGCTATACCTTGATGAGGTGGTGAGGTTACATGGAGTCCCAAGGACTATTGTGTCTGACAGAGACACAAAGTTTATGAGCCATTTCTGGAGAACATTGTGGAGGCTGCTTAACACTAGGTTGTTGTTTAGTACCTCCCATCATCCTCAAACTGATGGCCAAACTGAGGTGACCAACAAGACCTTGGGAAGGATCTTGAGGTGTATAGTCAACAAATCTCTCAAGGATTGGGACTTGAAGTTGGCTCAAGCAGAGTTCTCTTTCAATAGAGCTCCATCAGCAGCCACATGCCACTCCCCCTTTGAAGTGGTCTATGGTACTAACCCCTTAATGCCTTTGAGTTTGTCTAATGTGTGCAGGTCAGAGATCCACTATGATGCCAAGAAGAGGGTAGAACAAATGCTAAAACTCCATGAGTTAGTCAGAAAACAAATTGAGAAAACTAATGATCTATACAAGAAAAATGCCAAGGTTCATAAGGCCAAGAAAGACTTTGCACCAGGAGATTTAGTATGGATCAACCTAAGGAAAGAGAGGTTCCCTTCCAAAAGAAAGAATAAGCTAGATCCAAGAGCAGATGGTCCTTTTCAAGTCATAGAGAAGATAGGTCTTAATGCCTACAGAATTGATCTACCAGGAGAGTATGCAGTCCGTGGAACATTCAATGTGGGAGATCTTAGTCCCTTCTATGAAGACTCTGAGGGAGAGGAAGACACAGGCTTGAGGTCAAGCCCTTTTCAACCTGGGGAGGCTTCAGCAGGAGCTCACCCAAGGGGTTTTGATGATCAAACCACAAACAAGACAAGCCTGACCCCAAGGACCCCTCAGATGGAAGCTCGAGTTACAAGGTCCAAACAACAAGCTAGGACAAGCCAAGATCAAGCCAGGCCAAGCCACACCAGTGAGGAAGACAGTCCAGGGCTCAGCAACCCATGCCAAGCCCCAACACAACCCACATTACCCACAGAAGACAGAAACAAAGTCATTCAGGCTCAGGCAGACCAATTAACAAACCCTGCATCTAGGAGGTACACCAGGGCATCCCAACCACCCCCACCATGGCCTACCATCAAGCCAACCCACTAAGCTACAAGTTTGTCCAGGACAAACCCTTTTGAAGTCTAGTAAAAACTCATGAAACAGACACCCTAAGTTAGAGTCCAGCAAACAATTAAAACAGAGAAGGTACAAGTCAGATTGTGGCTTCCTTTTGCTTAAGTCAACTTGTCCTCGTCCAAGGCAGGTCTTATCTATGTTCTAATAAGAGTAGGGAGTCCCAAGGAGCAGCAACACATCCAGGCAAAGCAACAAGGCAACAAGAACAACAGATTTCCATTTCAGGAAAACTCCAAAACTGCTTTATTTGCTTTTTTTGTTCAGTCTGTTTTTGTGTCTTGTGTCTGTTCTTTATAGTTGTTGAGCTCGTCCTATTGTGAGGCTCTTAATTAGTGTCAGTAGTAGTAGTTTGAATCCTAAGTTGGCCCTTGGATGATCTGTACATCCAATGGCTCACAAGATATCAACATCCCTATATAAGGAGGTCTTGTATGTTTGTTTCAGTTAGACTTTTATGAATGAATTAACTTTGAGAAATCCCTCATATCTATCAAACTTGTGCTAAGAGCTGTAGTTTGAAACAAGCCTGATACATCTTCAAGGTGTTTGATCAGTGCCTTGTCTTGTGAGTCAAGTTATATATGTGCCTTGCTGTGGTTAACTTACTTGCTGTTGAGTCTAGTCTAGGGTGTTTGTGCTTTGCTGTAACACTTGAAAACTGTCTCTAAACTAGTCTTTGAGTCCCTTCTCTTGTGCTATGCTGTAGAGGAGCTTCTCTAAGTCATATCCTCTGAATTTCAGTTGATCTAAGTCACTCTCTCTAAAACAGCCTCCATTTCTATTTGAGTTGTTGTCAGTCTAAGTGAACCTAGTCTAGCATCCATCAAAACTTGTAAACCTTAGTAGTTTACACTCCAAGTAGCATTAGTGAAAACGATAGTGGCATTATCAATGCCCTTATTATAGGTAACAGGTTGGTTAGCTAGGTTGCGAAGGCCAACCAACTTAGGTATAAACAGGGTCTCCATTGTCGACACCAATAAGTAAAGTTGTGGGATGTACTATTGATTTTTCAATTTTTGCAACTTCAAAGGTTGAACCATAACTTGAAATTGATTGGACCCATTGCAAAACCACTCAATTGACTCAATTCAAAATTGTTCCGAGCATTATACACATAACTACTTAATTAAATGAGTTAAATACTACCCGACTTGGATAAATGAAAATTAAACAACTTTTGTGATATCTTCTAGATTAACTATCTATTTGAGCCGTCTTAGGTTTAAAACAGATATTTTCGTCTAATATTCCTTCTGTCCCGGTCAATTGTTGTCATTTGCTTTTTGGACACTATTCATAAAGGGAGAGAACCCTTAAAATAATTTCCAATGCATAACATAAAATATATTCATGAGAGATCTTGTTTGATTCGCCTTAAAGAGCACGTTAAGAATATCAAAATTTTATAATTTTCACACTTATGTAGCAAAAGATATTTTCGAAATGAAATGTACATTAGCAAACGTGTAAAAGACAAATGACAACAATTGACTGGGACAGAAGGATTATAATACTTCGAATTTGTGTGATAATAATATTTTTTTTACTGTCCAGAACTTTGTAATAAGATTATTATGAGATGAAGGTCGTAATTCGTGACCTTAAATAGGAAGCGAACGAGGCCACGACCACCACTCAAAAGGGGTCCACCACCCGTCGTCGATGAAATCCGGTATGCCATGAAGGATCAAACGTTCACCATCAGCTTCATAAGATAAGAGCTTCCCAAAAACCCGAGGATTGCAAGGATGAAATCCTGCAACCATGATATCTCTTTCACCATCAGTTACCTTCATCAGTAAATCCGGATTCTTTAGCTCACTACAAGAAAACAACATTCAGGCGACTGATAATGGCGACTAATTTCAGTCGCTAAAATGAATTTGGCGACTGAAATCAGTCGCCAAGACCCAGTCGCAGTCATTAGTCGCCCGAGTTTTTTTGATAAAATTCAAAGGATTGTTTCAGTCGCCAATTTGGCGACTGAAATCAGTCGCCTTATTCTATTTTCAGTCGCCAAATTGGCGACTACTTGTATCAGTCGCCTTATAACAGTCGCCTGAAACAAGATTTCTTGTAGTGGCTCAAGTTTTTTGAACTTGACGATGTACTCAAGCATCCATCTACCGGTTTGTACATACAAGTCGTATCCAGTGCGACGGAAGACTTGAACAGTTTTATCTTCACGATAATACTTACCATAAAAAAGACCCTCTGTTATAATTTAGAGAAGATTATGATTTGATTATAATTGCTTGTGTTTCATTATTCATTGGTAGCCAATTTATAGTACAAAGGGAGATAATTCCAAAACTTTCATTGGGAATGCAACATTGGAAGATACAATGGACTATAGGAAATGACAATAGACTATGAATGCATTGCATTGGCCTAATACCCCCTCCCCCGCAATCGTAAAGGCAGTACGTAGTACGAACTTTACGATTGGAGAAAAACTAGAAACCCAAATTAAAATTGTCTTTCATCTCTTCAACTTGATCTTCCTTCAAAAACTTCGCATCTTCACAAGGTAGTACGAAAAACAAGTATAAGACTCGCTAGAACATTTTATTCGAACAAGAACGTTGACCTTTTCGGACTTGTCGAATATCAAAACATTTGTTAGGAACATTAATCGGACCTAAACAAATTTCGGTAAAACGAATTATTTTGCGTAACTCGCCAGTTTTTTTCAGTGCATAACTCGCCAGTTTTTTCCATTGTGTAACTCACCAATATAAACGGAGGGGTAACCTACCCACTCATATAAACCATGTCTCACGAACATAAACTGCGCAACTTGCCAGTACAAACGGAGGGGTAACCACCTACCCACTCATACAAATAAATACTTTTGTCTTAAGACAAATCGATAAACAATACGCCTCGTCTCACAATACGAGGAGAGGCGAAAATAACAATAACTTCTTGTACGACGCTTCCATTAGAAAGACAATTACTGCGTAAAACAATTCCACATTTCCACTAGATTTCATGATTTGACAAATTGAGAAAACCACATGGATACTAACAGCAAAAGTGCTACAGAGTACAGAATAACTATCGCACAACTTTTTTTTTTGAAGATAAAATTGGACGGGTAAATAATTAACTAATAACAGAAATCCCGCCGGTAGGTCTCTTACATAAACCCACCGGCGAGGCTACGAAAATTATTATTTTAGGCCTCAAAAGCGAGAGGCTCTGATACCATGTTAGATTTTAGAGATGAATATTGTTTTGATATTGTAATTTGTTTGGAATTGTTTAATTCTTATTTCATTGGCATATGTATTTATACAAAGACTAGCTTTTGAACCCGTGCTCGCACGGGCGATCTTCAAATTTACATTATAATTAATATTTATAGGGTCCTGATTTTCGCAGTAACATTTTACTCATTTTAGTACACTATTGACAATTATACCCCTCTCATTTCCCATCTTAATTTCCCTCTCTAACCTCTTTCTAATGTTTTCTCTCTAAGGTAAAAACATTCATTCATAAAAAATGACATGGAGCAAGGCCACCGCCGGTGAGGAGGGTCGCCGCCAGTGAGGAGGGACGCCCCCGGTGAGCAAGGTCGCCCCGGTGGAGAGGGTCACATCGACGCCGCTGTGGAGTGTTGCCGGTGGGATGGTAAGGTCGACGCTGGTGGAGGGTCGCCTGTGAAAGGCCAGCGTTTGGCTGTTAGTGATAGGCCGGCGTTGTGTGGCCGGCGTTGGTGATAGGCCGTCGTTGTACATTTACTATTTTTACATGTACTACATTCAGTACATTGAATATAGATGGTTCATTGGGTGCGTTTTCCCTGCATTGAGTATTTTGCCTTTTTAGATAAATTAATAATTTACATAGCAAAAGTGTACTACATTGAATATTCACAGTGACTATGGTGTAGCATGTTACTTAATTAAATCGCATGTACGATACATTAGTAAGTAAGTTCTGTTACCGTAATTACTAAATAAAGTCTTTAGCAATTTAATAATTAGACATGAAAACCTAATTAGAAAGGAACAAAGAAATTAAAATATAATAAAGAGTCAACTTTATTAATATTAGATTAACGTATTAAATACATGTTCTTCATTTGAATTATCATTCATAAAATAATTTGAAAAAGGTTGAGATAGAGAGAATAATTTGAAGAAGGTTGAGGTAGAGAGAAAGAGAAGGAGGCAGAGAGAATAATTAGGTTTGATGAGTTTTTTTTTGTGAAGGGTAACAAATGGAAAGTTTGATGTAAAAAGTACTAAAATGAGTAAAAAACGTACTGCGAAAATAAACTCCGTATTTATATTATAAATGTCATTGTCATAATTTATACGTAGTATATAAATAACACTCATTTACGTGCCTTTTTTCGAGTATAAATAAATAACTATTTGTATATCTAACATCATGTTATAACTTAAGTGAATTGACTTGAACTGAACTTCTAAAGACTGAAATTATGTTAAAAAAACAGGGATAAGTGACCATCACCCACCAATTACACACGGATCCTGACATATGTTCACCACCCACCAGTGACCATTCACAATTTGCAACCCACCACACTACTCATCATCACGTACAGTCTCCCACAAGCTCACAATTCAACTCTCATTTCTATTTTTCCAATTTTTGAGTTTCCTCTCCTTTTGTAGGCGGTGTGCGGCCCGTGATCCAAGTGTGAGTTATTGGGGCTTTCTTTTAAAATTTTGAAAATGGAAACTAACCCTGGCTTCAACTTTGAACAATTGTGAAATTAGGCTTCGTAAGTTTCATTTATAGCAATTAATAAAGCGCATAAATTTAACCATGAGTGAAAAATGCGACCATGATTTCTATTTCTCATTAAACTATCATAAAAAAAATATTTTATATTGATATTACGACTTATAAGAATTTTTTGTAACAATTTCAACCATGTTAACTACTCTCCCCACGCAACAATGATGTTCTAACTTCTCTAATATATGTGAGGAGTATTTTATTGAAGTGTGAAAACCATAGGTGGATAGAGGGAGTTCTATATAATTAATTATTCATCTGGAAACAATTTACATTCTTGTATAATAAACATAATAAAGACTTAAAAAATTTCATAAAGAACTCTTACATAGTTAGATTAATGATAAATGGTCTAAAAATTGTCAAAAGTATTATATAAATTATTATAAAATAAATAAAGTTGTAATAATTTATTTAAATTGTATATTTGATTAAAATGATTTTAAAAAGATCATTTGATGAAATATTTTTATTTCTCGCCATCTTTGAATTTTGATTCTGTGGTGACTCTTACATTTATTGGACTTTCGCTTAGCTTGAATAACACATCAAGTTGTTTATTATACCATACTCGTGTAATCGTGTTGTCTAGGATCACATACGGACACTCTTATCCAAATTAAAGGTTACATTCATTTTTAGTCAATCAAACTTCATTCTAAAATTTGTTCATAAATAGTGCTAAAAAATATGTACTTGGGACGAAACTTATAAATATATATATTCCTTATGAAAAATTTATATAAAATTTAAATAATATTTTTCAAAACAAAGAGTCACGTATATCATGATAGTACACTACTACAAATTCAGGCAATAACAACGCCCCATCAACAACGCAAACTCACGAAAATTAAGAAAAACCGTTGTGGAATGGATAATTATTTTTCCGCGGAATTTTATTAAACCTAATAACAACGGTATTAGTTTTTTGAACGTTGTTATTAGTTTTAACAACGGGGTGAACTAAAATAACCGTTGTAAATAAATAAACTAATAACAACAGTTTATTCTATAAACGTTGTTATTAATTTGGCGCGAAATAAGGAAAAGTAATAACAACGGGCACAAATAAACCCGTTGTTATAATGTGTTATTAATTTGGCGCAAAATTTGGCGTAAATTAATAACAACGGATATGATTTTGTTGTACGTTGTTGTTAGTTGTAACAACGGGTATAACTTTGTTAACCGTTGTAAATAAGTAAACTAATAACAACGGTTGACTATGAATAATAACCGTTGTCAATATTTGTTAATAAAGATGAAAAAAACACACAACACTAATAATACTGTACTGCAACACAAAAACACAAACACAAAGCGATTATACTGCATCACAAAACCACAAACACTAAGACATACTCCCTGATCGTCTCTTTGTCATCATCTCCGTCTTCTATTTCTTATTAATCAGGTATTCTAATAATTTTTCTTTATTGATTTCCTGAATTTCGTTTATTTGTGAATTAGTTGCCTTATACATTGCATTTTCTGAATTAGTTGGCTTATTATTGAATTAGTTTTAATTAGTTGGATTTTCTGAATTACTTGGCTTACTATATATACTACGAATGTAGATAGATGACTCGAACTTGGATGAATGCTGCGAATATGAGTGACCCAAACTATAAGGATGGTTTAGCTGAATTTTATGAAGTCGTTGCGAACAATTTGAATGGTTCTTCTAGTATTCCATGCCCTTGTGAAAGCTGTGGTAATATTAGGTATATGGCTATTCCGGACGTTAAAATTCACCTAGAAAAGTATAGTTTTAGTCGATCCTATACCCGTTGGATTTTTCATGGGGAATCATTAGAGGAAGAGAATAACTTTGAAGAAGATGATCTTGAGGTATACGAAAGGATAACTGATGATCCCGAGTTTGCCGAGTATGTTGAGTTGGAAGCAGACGAGTTGAATGTTGGGTCTACAGTCGCCAATTTGGCGACTATTTTCAGTCGCCCGATTCTATTTTCAGTCGCCAAATTGGCGACTACTAGTATCAGTCGCCTTATTACATTCGCCTAAAACAAGATTTCTTGTAGTGTAATGAAGAAAAAGATGATGAATCAAATGCTTTTTAAGATAACAACATTAATTTGGATGACCTTGACAACATGTATGAGAAGTTGTGTGAGTCTGAAGCGCCTCTGTACCCTGGTTGTAAGTACACAAAGATGTCGGCTGTGGTGAAGTTGTATAATATCAAGGGGGCAAATGAGGTTAGTGACACGTGTTTCACTAGTTTATTAGCCTTGATAAACGACATGCTTCCAGATGGTAATGTTCTTCCCGTTAAGACATATGAGGCTAAAAAACTAATTAGAGGGGTGGATATGAAATATGAGAAAATACATGCATGTCCAAATGACTGCGTATTGTATCGAAAATTATATCAAAACTTAACCAATTGTCCGGTTTGTTTTGTGTGGCGTTATAAGGATAAGGAAGGGATCCCGGGTAAGGTGTTATGGTATTTTCCAGTGATACCAAGATTCATAAGGATGTTTGCGAATAGCAATGATTCAAAAATGTTAACTTGGCATAAAACTGGAAGAATAAATTATGAGAAGCTAAGACACCCGGCAGATGGTATGCAATGGAAATCGTTTGACGCTAAGTATCCCGAGTTCGGCATTGAACCTAGAAACTTACGTCTAGCGCTGTCCACTGATGGAATGAACCCACATGGAAACATGAGTACCCAACATAGTACTTGGCCAGTAGTGTTGGCAATATACAACTTACCTCCCTATGTGTGCATGAAAAGAAAGTACTTGATGTTGTCGTTGTTAATTTCCGGCCCTAAACAACCTGGAAATAATATAGATGTCTATTTGGAACCTCTTTTAGATGATTTGCGAATTTTGTGGGATAGTGGGATAGAAGTATTTGATGCATATAGGAATGAAACTTTCAATTTGAGAGCGATGTTATTTTGTACAATAACCGACTATCCGGCTTATGGCGACCTTTCTGGGCATACGGTGCATGGAAAAGAGGCATGTCCATTGTGTGGGGAGGATATCGAGTCTGAATACTTGAAGTGTTCTCATAAGTATGTGTATTTGGGAAATAGGAGGGGCTTGGATCCTGACCATTGTTATCGGAAGCAGCAGAAAGCATTTAATGGACGTCAAGAACATCGTCAACCTCCTAGAATTTTGAGTGGGCATGAAGTTTATCAGAAAGTAAAGCATATTGAGATAAAATATGGGAAGAAGAACGGCTCTAAATTGTCTACTCGTGGGTATAAGACAAGATCCATATTTTTTGATAAACTTCCATATTGGCCTGACCTGGAGGTCAGGCATTGCCTCGATTTCATGCACATTGAGAAAAATGTCTGTGATAATATTATCAATACCCTCCTGAATGTTCCCGGTAAAATAAAGGATAACGCCGCAGCTAGGGAAGATATGCAACTGATGGGTATTAGGCTAGAGTTGGCACCACAGAAGAGAGGTAATGGTACATTTTTACCGCCAGCAGCTTATACCCTTTCACGGAATGAGAAAAAAGAGTTTTGTACATGCTTGAATGGAATTAAAGTGCCACATGGTTATTCGTCCAACATCAAAAGCCTTGTGTCGATGCAAGACCTAAAACTCACCGGGTTAAAGTCACATGATTGCCACACTTTGATGCAACAATTACTATCCGTGGCTATTCGTTCCATTTTACCTGAAAAGGTACGATATGCTATTACCAGATTCTGTCTCTTCTTCCGGTCCATATGCGATAAAGTCATCGATCCCGATGATGCGGATTCATTGCAGGACCTCGTTATCACCTCTCTTTGTCATTTTGAAATGTATTTTCCACCCTCTTTCTTCACTATCATGATTCACCTGACCACTCACTTGGTTAGGGAGATTTTGTACCTTGGGCCCGTGTACTTGAGATACCAGTATCCTTTCGAAAGATTGATGAAAGTGTACAAGGACTATACATCTAATCGGTATCGTCCAGAAGGTTGTATTGCTGAACGTGCTATATTAGACGAAGCTCTTGCATATTGTTACGCTCATCTCTCCCCTGAGGAGTTAATTGGCGTTCCAAAGAATCGTCATAGTGACCGGATGACCGGAAAAGGTATTAGGGGCCGGGTTGAAAAAATTGTGGCACGTGACATGTTACATTTAGCACATACGTATGTGCTAAACAACGAAGATGAGGTGCAACCTTATATTCAACAACACAAAGATGAGCTCAAATACGATCACCCAAACACACGAATAAACAGACACGAAAGCCGAAAGGACACGGCCCTCGCTCGCTCCCTGACCCAATTAAACTAATAACCCGGTAAAGTTACATACCCTACGAATCTAACCAGATCGGAATATGGCCTATTAACCATTTATTTGTTGATAAAACGTATGTACCCAATAATATATATATATATATATATATATATATATATATATATTATATATAGGTGGTAAAAAAGCAATAAACCGTCCTTTTTAATTAATTTGAGTATATATATATATATATATATATATATATATATATATATATATATATATATATATATGCATCAATATATCCGCCCCTTTTAGCGTACTTGAACGAAGTTGATCGACCCCATTATTTAATTTGATTGGGAAACATTGACGTGTATATATAATACTTGCATGTGCATTGATGAATCTGTTATTATTGCAAAGTAGTACGAGGTTAATGATCCGGAAGTCATCATTAATTATTATATATCATCAATATTATTGCAAAGTAGTACGAGGTTAATGACACGTGCCCCCGACCTAAAAGCGATCGACCCGAAGTAGCTACTAGCTCTAGATAGTGGATTGCCCGATCCGTAACTGGCCACCCGATCAGTTTCAGGTTAGCTAGTGATGCATGATTATAATAACCAGTACCTTAATTAAAAAGAAAATGACCCGATTCGAGAATCACTAGACTCGATATATATATACCACATCCGCTTGACCCGGAAATTATCGACGACCCTCCCAATTATAAACATTCCCGAAACAGACACGAAAGCTGAAAGGACCCTCGCTCCCCGACCCAAACTAATAATATATAATAACCCGATCGATAAAGGTATTAATTACAAACCCGCCGAATCTAACCCGATCGGAATTGATTCCCAGGCCAAACCCGATCCGAGCTAATAATTAAACGTAACTTACGCCTATAATATAAAAATTTAGAGCAAAGTAAAATAAATTAAATTAAATTTAGAGCAAATAAAGTTAAATAAATTAAACGTAATTAATGAATTTATTTTCGTGCCTCAAATTTTAATACCGCGCGCGCGTATCTGAAAAATTAAAAAAAAAAACACATAATCTATAAAAACGGTTCTTTATAATACCACCACCGTTGTTATTACTTTCAACAACGGGTCATATTAAAGAAACCGTTGTCATAATGTTATTACTTTCTACAACGTGTGTTCTTTAACCGTTGTCATTACTCTATAACAACGGTGGTTTTTAGTATAACCGTTGTCAATAGTTTCTCAAACATTATGGTAAGAAACCCTTTAGTTTCTCTTAATAAAAAATAATTTTCAATCCTATAGAGTAAATTAAACACATACACGTACATTATCATCATCACCCTCCTCGTTTACAATCATCCTCGTTTACAACACAAATCTTTTTGTTTATTATCATCATCATCCTCCTCGTTCTCTTGATCATCATCCTGCTCGTTCTCTTTATCATCATCATGTTCTCATTTTCATTATCAGGTAATTTTTGTGTTTCGTCTTTAGGGTTTTAAGATTGAAGTTCATCTTTTTGTTTTCATTTTCTATTTATTATCATCTAGTTTCATTCCTTTCTAAGTTTTTAGAGTTTTAGAATCTCTGCATGACTCTTTATTTGTTCAGTTACTTTTTCATTCATTTTAAGGTCTTAGGATTTTAGAATCGCTGTATGCATGACTCTGTTCCGTTACTATTTCATTTCTTTTGAAGGTCTTAGTGTCTTAGGATTATCATGGGTGAAAAACGGAAAAGAGTAGAATACAATGATAAGGGGGATAAGCCTGGTGAGAGGGGTGCTTCGAAGTGCCCTGCAGCCCTTGCAGCTATAGCGGCAAAAAAGCCGATGGAAATAAAATGGAGTGTGAAAGGTGTTCCTACTGGTCCAAATGCTGGCCATTTATCCACTTGGATTGGAGTTACAACCAAACAGTTTGCGCCTATTTATTTAGATGATTTCAAGAATATAAATCCTGTATTGCAGAACTTACTCTTGATCCGTATAAAGGTATGATAATTTCTTTAGCTAAACACCATTTTATTTTGCAGAAGTTACTATTACATAAGGCAGAAAGCCGTATAAAGGTTCGTATAAAGGTATGATATTAGACAGCCGCTTATTAGTATATATGATGATGATGCAAGAAGCTTTCGATATTCCCGACTGCCATGATAAGTATCTATTACGTAAGGAAGCGGCAGTCTTAAGGCAGTGGAGGTGTGACCTTGCCAAATTACACTTGTATGTCGACAAGGAGACGGGGGAGATGCATAAGAGCCCACCGACAAAGTACCCCAACATCACTCAGCAACAATGGGATAATTATAAGGCGAAACGAGCTACTGAAAAGTTTCAGGTTAAGTATCCATGTCATATGTTTACATTTTTGTAAAACTCTACTTAAGGTTACATTTTTCTAAAAGTGTCAGGTTACATTTTTCTAAAACTCTACTTGTATCTATAATTTTCTAATTGTCTCATCTACTTGCGATTTTATATGATTTGAAGACCGTTAGCGCCAGAAATCGTGCTAACATTTCACAGAAGCGGGGGGTATATTATGGTTCTCGAGGCGGTTACAGATTGATAGAAGAAAATCTCGTAAGTAGCATCTATATATTAGATTTTTTTTAATCATACTTGGACTTGATATACATGTATACATATATTATTTTTGAGTTAATGTGTAGGTGTCAAAGGGTGTGACCGACTTGAATCGGCACGTAACTTATAAAGAAGGGCACACGCCTAAAGGATCCCGAACATGTAACGAATATGATCAGGAAGTCTTGGCCAACATAGTAAGTATTATTTTTATTAAGACTGGTTTTTAATAA
>JAIUZE010018638.1:0-31364 GCA_022085475.1 Heliosperma pusillum
GTTGAACCATCTTGGAGAAGTCATTGCTTGAACTCCAAGAGTGCATATATTTACACTTTTCACCAAGAACACAACTCTTTTTAACCCAATCAACACATATTTTTTGCAGCACCTTCTCAGGAACAACATCATTACAGACAGCAGTAGGCTTCTGATCGACAGCAGCACGATGTTTGACAGATTCAACAACCTTTTCTTCAACAAACGGCTTCTTAGTTATACCACCTTCATTAACCTTGTTATCAAGGGCATCCTCAGGAGAAGTTCTCCGCTTCACATTACGAGCATTTTGCACTTCATTTGCTCTCTTAGTGACAACTCTTAAAGGCTGTGAAGGAAGATTGGACAGTATAGCTTTATGGCTATGAAGAAATCGACATTGGTTTCTGGTGCAGTTCCCACGCAACCAGTACTTGCAGACAATCCCAGAATCGTGAGCAGCTGCTGGTTGAATACGATGCCAGCTCTGTCGAGCTCCACCAAACCCGTTAGGGGCCCTTGTAGAGATAACTTCCGTCATTCTACAGATAACATAACCATATGTAAGTACCCTTGTATATGCCGGCTTCTATCTATCCTCACGAACATAGAATTACAGCCCAATTGCCATGGTTCTCAATCCCCACCACACCAGCCACATGAATATCATAGATTCTCTCAATCAAATCAAAAGCATTCAGTCCATCCTTTTGAATGCGATATCGACTAAATCCATGGTAGTTCACTTGAAACCACCCAAATAACTTGACAAAAAGCATAAAGCTTAAAGCTTTTGCATCCCAATGCCGGAAACGCATCATTAAAACCATAAAACCACGAAAATAACCAAGCCCATCAACAAATTCCAAACAATACAGTCACCAAACCCTAAACAAAGTCGATCCTTTTCCGACAAAAACCCAAAACCAAAACCCTAATAATCAAATCTGTAAATAAACCAGCAACAATCCAAACCCTCTCGCAATCGAAGTCCCGGGGAATGAGAAACGCGATGAAATCCAGGGATTAAAGTCGCAATTGAAGAATTTAACGCAATTCCATAATAAAATCAATAAACCCTAATAATTAATTACATCCGTAAATAAAGCAGCAACAATTGAAACCCTCTAGTTCGCAATCGGAGTCCTCGGCGATGAAAATTAGGGATTGAGGTGGCAATTGATGACTGTAATTCCATAATTAAATCTATAAACCCTAATCTTAAAAAAACAATAGGAAAGTAGAAGAGGAAGTAGTTAATAGTATCAAATCAAACCTGAATATAATAATAATAAGGAAGATTGTAGAAATAATCAACAGCGACGAGATTGTAAACTGGAAATTGGGAGATTCTGATGAACAAGAGTGTAATGTAATTTAATTATGGAGAGACAGATGAACAAAAATGATTTTACCGCGAAATTATGATCTATGTTGCCCTATTACCTATATTTATATATATTTAGATAAAGTCGGTTAGGTTGCGTGGGTTTTACGTATTTCCAACTTACAAAAATAACTTACAAAAATGATGCTAGCTTTAGGATATATCAGCGGAGTCGTTGTTGTACTACAATATTTTCACTGGTTAGCTAAATTTGAGTTTCTACTTTTTCTTGTTTTTTCATATACATCATTAAAACTCGGTTTGAATAATTGTCGACCCGTGCAAATTGTTTAGCATGTTTCAGTTAGTTAAACTTGTCTATGTTTTGAAAACCTTTGCGTTGGACAAAATGAAAATTTTAATCCGTGCATAATTAAAATGAAAATTTTGACCCCATTTGAATAGTTGCAAACCCGTGCAAATGGTGACACCTGATTTTCATTTAATAGAACCCGTGCATGTTTTTAAAGAGTATTCAATAAATAATTAAATTAATTGACAAACAAGCTGACCATATTTTTTTACAAAGTGGCGTATTGGGTCGAAGTTACTCCAAAGAAAGGGTATACAATAAGTCCATATACTGATATACATTGTAGCTATTGGCCCGTAAAATCACCCTAAACAAACCCTATAACCTAAATTCTCATTTAAGATGGACATTATTCGTCTTAAGTTTACAACAGTTCAAAAAACATACAAATCATCCCACTTATTGTCTGAAAAATATCAAAACTTATTTTTCTATAACCACCATATGATAGGATTTAACCCGTCTTAAACTCAAGACAGATAGTATTCGTGCCCTTAGTCAGATAGTATTCGTGCCCTTAGTGACCCTATAAAAGTCTTCATTTAAACACTCGAAAACCAACCCCACCAATTATTACCATTTATCAACTCTCATATCCACCATTAAAAAAGTTGTTAGTTTCCAAACGGCCAAAATATCTAAAAACATTTGTTCATAAATCAAATATAAGCCGATTTGCATACCAGTACCATCTTTATCTCTATCTTTCCATAAACATATCGTCGTATGTACATGATTTATAGATAGATTTATGTCTTTGTTGGAATTATGCCCCAGACCCAATCGAATCGGTAACGTTAATTACTTACGGGTTAACGTTTACACTTAAGATAACTTTATATTATTATATGATAATAATTAAAGTATGTAGATGACATATTATTATATTAATTGCTAACACAAAAGATATAATAATAAAAGGAGAAAGTATTCTATAGTATTAAAATAAGAAAATAAAATAAGAAGTTTATTTTATTTTTCCCTATAAATACTTGGAGTTGGTAATTGAAAAATAACCCAATTCATTGAGTTAGTTTTCCACCCAAATATATATAGAGAGAAAAAGGGTTTTCTCAAGGATCTCATATTTCTGAGTCGTCTCAAAGGTTGAGAGTGTAGTTCGTACCCGGTGTGAATACACTAGAGACTTCGTACTTTCGGAGTTAATTGCTAATCCGTCTTAATTCCAGGTATGTAAATTAATCCCTTTTATTTACATCAGTTTGAATGCAATAGGTCTATTAAAGGATCGTATAATTATTATTTCCGCTGCGTATACTGATCCTTCAGTCTTTACATCAAATATATTTTTCATGGGCTCAAATATGTTGTTAAGGTTTCTATTTGTAGCCGAGTAGCAATTATTGTATATTTTTTATTTGTCATATATGTTTTGCATGTGCCCAATATAATTGTCAGGATAAAAACGTCTCAACAATTTTTCTTTTTTTGCTTCTGATTTTTTTAGTTATCAAGTTCAATATAAAGACTGTAAATTATAGTATTTATCTAATCATCTGATTTTTCTAAATTATAATTTCATGTAAATAGTTTAGAAATTGTTTCGAAGTAAATGTAAAATTTGAATGTAATTTGTCTTTATTTGTAGTATGTGGTGCTTTTATTCATATAATGTAAGTTTTCAAGTAAATAATTCCCAAAAAAATGTTGGCTTTTCCACTTCCTACTTTTATGGTGAGCTTGACACGTAAGATTTGGGGTTGTTGCTTTAATAGTGTAAGATTTAGCATATTTTAACTTCTCCTTCCTTTTTTTTTCCTTTTTTATTTTATTTTATGCAACTTTAACATCTTTAATTATTTTTAACATTAATGTTATCCTTGAAAAAATAATCTTTGTATTAATTTCTTTCTTTTTCGCATTTGAGTCATTTTCCTTTTTTTTGAGTAATATTTTTTTATGTTAATAGTTGTTTAAAAGTGTTGGTAATATAAATATTGTTTATAAATATTGATATTATTCTTATATATAATATTTTTTTTATGTTAATAGTAGTTTAAAGTTGTTGGTAATATGAATATTGTTTATAAATATCGATATTATTCTCATATATAATAATCGTATGCAACATGATTTTGTTTTGTAAAAGAACCATTTACAAGTTTTACGTTCAGTCAATTTTTTTTTCCTATTTTTGTCCATTTAGTTTTTTTTTTCAATATCAAAAGGGAATATAAATACTTATTAATTTTTTTCTATTTTCATTGAAATTGAGATTTGATTCCACTTGATCTACAAATCACACCCCCTTTAATTGATGCGTGACATAAAATTAATAATTACTAATAGAGTTATTTAATGAGCAAGTATATGTGTAATGTTCACCAAATTAAAATGCCTTAACGGAAGGAACGTGAGATACTTGGATAAAAAAAAAGTGAAAAAAAAGTTGACTTTTCCACCTTCCTACTTTTATGGTGTGCTTGCCAAGTAGGATGTGTGGTTGTTCCTTTAATAAATAATCGGGTTACGAAACATCGTCGACGTTTTATAAAACATCGTCGACGTTTTTCATAAAAAAGACCGTCACTACCCTTTTCACTCCTTCCTCTCTCTAACTTCAATTAACCCTCCTCTCCCTCTCCCGTACAACCACCACGACCCCACCACGACCCGGCCACCACCACCACGACCCCCCACTGCCGCCATCTTCCACCACCAGTAGCCACACCACCACCGTAGCCACCACCGGAATTGAAGTAAGGTAAGTTTTTATTTTCTTTTTATTTTTGAAATCGTTTTTACATTGAAATATGTTTAATTGATTTGAATTTGGTGGTTTATATGTTTAAATGTTATAAATTTGTTTATGTATATATGTTTAAGATTGATTTGAATTTGTGAAATTTGGATTAAAGTTGTTGAATACGGTTTTTTTATTTATGTTGAAGACGGTTTTTTAGTTGATTTTGTATGTTGGAAATGCAATATGGCGAAATTTGTGGAAGTAGTGAAAGAGGATTATAGATTTTTGTTGTCGGAAGACGGTTTTTGTTGGTGGTATTGAAAAAAGACGAGAAATTGGACGTTGGTCACTAGGACCAACGTCTAGGCTGGACGTTGGTCACTAGCACCAACGTCTGGGCTGGACGTTGGTGTTGATGACCAACGTCCAGGGTAGACGTTGGTCATCAACACCAACGTCCAGCCCAGACGTTGGTCCTAGTGACCAACGTCCAGCCCAGACGTTGGTCCTAGTGACCAACGTCCAATTTGCCTTCGATTTTCTGTTATTGCGTTGTTTTCGATGGTTTTGAATGTTGACGATGATTATTATCATATATAATTTAATTCGTGTAAAATTATAATCGGTTTATATGTTTATTATTATCAAATATGTTTATATGTTTACTATGGTTTTGAATGTTGACGATGATTTATATCATATCCGTGTAAAATGATTATTATCATATATGTTTTTATATTTTTATCATATGACGTTTTACTAAAATTATATTTTTATGATACGTTTTATTTTCGTTATTTGAAATGTTGTTCGTAATGAGTTTATTTTTTTTAGTCGATTGTCTATAATGTTGTATTATTTTATATGCAGATGGATAAAGAAAAAAACATTATGGTGGTCCCTGATCGTACGAAAGGCCGAAAAGTGACGGCATCTAAGCGACGCTTACCCGGTGTGCGTCAAGCCGGAGTTGTCTTTCGTCCTACTCAGTCAGAGGGTACGGACGTTTCCCCTACGCCCCCGCCTGCTGTGAGCGAGACAGTTTTTTCGTCAGTTTTTTATAGGTTAGGGGCCGTTGATGATGGTAATGTTGACGGCGGTTCAGGATCTGAGTCGGAGGAGGCGGCAGAGCAGCCCGATGACGAGTGTTTTGTAGAGAACCAGGTAGCTGAACCAACAGGTAAGAAGATGGTACAGGTTGGTAGAGGACGATATGTGCCGGTTAGTCAAGGTTCATCTAGCACGGGGAGGAAGAAGACGAAGAGGGATTTGTCTTGGCGTCTTAGTGGCGTGGTTGAGGGAGGACCGGTTCACCTCAACGTCTTACGTAGTTTTGGTGGGCACGTGGCTGATAAGAGTTGGACGGAGGCCAAGCCGGCGAGAACGTGGCTCAAGTGTTACGAGAGGCCCGGTTGTATGGAGGCTATGAACGGGATGAAGGTGCCGGAGCTGGTTGCCCGGAGAGTTAGTGCGAGTGGGCTTGGTGTTTTGATGAGTTGTGTGACCACCGGCATAGATGAAAATCTATGTAGTGCATTTGTAGAGAGGTGGCAGCCGGATACTACCAGTTTCCATATGCCTTTTGGAGAGATCACTATCTTATTACATGATGTTCAGCGTATTCTAGGGATAAAGGTGAGTGGCGTTAGGGTTTTTGTGGAGGGTATGGTGGAGCAGGAGGAGGGTAGCACGAGGGATGATGTAGGCTTGAGGGAGAAGATGGCTACTTTATTTGGGCTGGCTTTTCAGGATGTCGAGCCACCATATTATAGGAGTGGTGGGTTGTCGACCCAGAAGTTGAGGGAGGTTGCGGAGACGGGTCGCCATGATGAGTCGCTGAGGGCCTACTTGATGTTGTTGGTTGGACAGACATTGTTCACGGACAAGTCTAGTGATAGGGTAGTGGCCCGGATGCTTCATTTGTTTGATGACTTGGATAGTTTGGGTGAGTATGCTTGGGGGGCTGCCACATTGGCTTACTTGTACCTTCAGTTGGGTATGGCGTCGCGGAGAGATGCTCGTGGCTTAGCGGTTGTTTGCCGTTGCTCCAGGCTTGGATATATGAGTATTTTCCCTATTTCCGACCTCATGCAGGATACTATGTTGAGGGTAGACCATTGGTGGAGGCTTGGTCACGGGTTCCTAGGTTTAAGGGGGAGGAGAAGATTCTAGATGAGCACCGTCAGAGGCTAGACGGGCTTAGGGCAGAGCATATCCGTTGGACCCCTTACGGTGTTGGTTCACATCGGTCTTGTAGGACATCGCTTTATTCGGGGTTGATTAGATTTCTTGATGTAGTAGAGCCATATCAGCCTGACCGTTTTTTGCGGCAGTTTGGGTATGTCCAGCCTATCCCGACCGCTATGATTACTCCAGCTGTTGAGCATCGTCCGCCTTCACCGAAGTCGGGTTATAGGTTGTATTATGGGGAGTTTCCTGGTTCGGAGTGGGGGCTCCCAGAGGCTCGGATTGTTTTGAGAGACCGTTCACACCCGGTCACGATGCCGTTTGACACGGTCGATCATTACATGACATGGTACACGAAGTCCTCCCACCCGTATTTCTTTCCTCCTGGCCGTCGTACCAAGTTTTCTACGGTGCCTCTTTTGGATGAGCCGGAGTTCGGCAGAGCTCTTGCATGGAGGTTCTCACTTATCTACAGACAGCCTACTCAGCAGGCGATGACATCGTGTGTTCAGCGGTTGGTTACAGATATGGCCGACTACTTCAGGAGCCCGGAGGACGACGACGACGACGACGACGATGATGTAGGACATGACGACGTTTGATTATTTAGTTATGTTTTATTTGTTGTATTGTGTTTCTACGGATTATTTTAGATTATTTTATGTTTGAATTATGTAATGGTACTTTTATTTTTATTATTATTAGTTTATGTTTTGAATTATGTAATGGCCAAAACATGAAAACCCTAGCATTTCCTCTATATAAACCCTTTACCCAACAAATTATTTCCACACAACTCCCTATCTTCTCTCTACTCTTAAAATATATTACCTCTATTATCCTATACTTTAATCATGGTGATGACTAACATACAACTAGTAAATTATTATCAGAATAAAATTAACGAGATAGTTAACGAGTTTCCCTTACTATTCGACCGCCTAATGATTGTGTTGAATAATCATGTACTTAATAAATTCATAAGTCGTGGCAATCCTCCTCTATCATCGCTTCAACTAATGCATGGACCTATTTACAGTCTCAACAACCCTTCCATTCATCCTATGAACGTAACTGAAGGTATCATTACTTATAATCTGTTGTCAAATTTTTCTAATCAATCAAGTTTGTGACATTATTAACCAGATTAATTTTTAAATCCAGAAAATGTCATCCTGAAACGAAATGAGTGGGAGAAAGTGAGGTTGGAGATAGTTGAACTGTTCAAGAGGTGTTTAACAGTTGTCCCATATAGGACCTTACACTCTCTATGTGAAGGGGACGGCCGGATGTTCGTGGGGCCATTTCAGAGTCTTAAAACCTATGAAATGTATGTAACTTACATAGAGGAGGAGTTTTATAGGCCTAATGGTTCTTCATCCGAAGGATATTCAACTGATTAATTGTTAATGAAATGTATTTAACGTTGATTAATTGTTGGTTCTGCACTTGATCGTTGTAATATTTATCAGTTTTTAATTAATGAATAAAGTCGTCAGTTGAGTTGTCACATCATTTCCGGAACTTTATTAAAGTCGTCAGTTGGGTTGTCACATCATGCTCAGAACTTTATTAAAGTCGTCAGTTGAGTTGTCACATCATGCTAAGAACTTTATTAAAGTCGTCAGTTGAGTTGTCACATCATTTCCGGAACTTTATTAAAGTCGTCAGTAGAGTTGTCACATCATTTCCGGAACGAATTTCAAGCCACCTCTCTATTTAAAGAGCTCACTCCACCATCATTTTTCACAGAGCTTACTATCTCATCTACTATCTCCCTAAAATCTCATCTACCATTATGCCTATGAACGATGTTGAAGAGGTTAATTTCATACAAAATAGAATAGATGAAATTGTTAATGAGTTTCCTTCCATATTTCGTTGTTTACTAATCGTGTTTAATAATAATATCATTTGGGATTTCATGAACCGTTATGAACCTAATCTCGTATCACTACCACAAATGATGGGTACTCCCTATAAGACAAATTACCCTCATATTCCTGAAATGAATATAACAAAAGGTAAAATTTCTGAAACTTTAATTTCAAACTTTAATTATATCATTTGTTTGTGCGACGCACTCTAGGTGTCGTTCTCATACATGTGTGCCAGTTTTCGAAATTTGTCTTGTACAAATCTTCATAGTGTGCAACATTTTGTTCTCTATACCCCGCCCAAGTCATCTCTATTGGAGGCATTGGAACTTCTTGAGGTGGTCCACTACAATGCACCCGCATCCAATGTTGGTGGTGATTTAAAATCCACAAAACACCATATGGGACCGGACTTTGAGGACAACTTCTTAAAGGCAAAAATGTACTACATTGCCATGTACTCGGACTAGACGGGGCCTTACCTATGACACAAATTGTCCAGTTAAACAACGATGCGAAAACATACAGATCAACGTCATGCATCCAATGTTCTTGACCACAACCGGTGTTGTTGGAAAATTCAATGCGCCTCAAAGTGTTGTCAAACATAGTAAAACCATTATCTGTGACGTAGGCCGCATCAAAATAATCCTTGTACACCTCAAAACCCCTAATCTCTCGAGCACACCATTCTCGCATCACTAGATGGTCAGTTTCTCGACCACGGACAGCATGAGACAATACTCGAAAACCACAATGACCATCATCACCTACCTCCACCCAACCATCAAAAAAACACCACATCTCCTCCGGGACCCCCCATCTTTTATTCCAGCTTGACAAAGGACCCCTAGTGTAAGCCAATTCCAAAGGTGCACCGACCCTCACCTCATCAAAATCACCAACTGTTGTTTGTTGAGTGGTCGTCGATCCATCTGAACCAGATGTCCCAAACTTCCTCTTTACATGTTCAAAAAATGACTTGTTCCTAGTAGTAGATCCTCTTGGTCGACCTTTGGGGTTTTCTCTAACAGGGGGTGGCAATACGTACTCGTCTTCCGGATGAAGAAAGGTGCGCATCTTCTCAATAAAAGATCTCTTACTTGCCGGATCACTACTCCTCATTACCTCTACGAGCTCTTCAAAGGCATCATTATCGTTTTTCGGCATTGTGTCATCATTGCCATACTCCAATGTCCTCCAAAATGAATGAACTTGATCAAGGTGAACTCTCTCATCATTATTTTTCAAACCAACCAAGAGACAAGCACAAGGTAAGCCATGAGTAGTTCTTAAAGCACAACCACATCCATTTACCAACCCGATCCCTAACTCAATTCCCCTCTTAGTTTCATTTTCCATAATCCCGATGGCTTTTAAGGACACCTTTCCTTTCACCAAAGAAAACAAATGAGATGTATGACGAGGTTTACTTCTTGACTCCTCGAGCTCTTTTCTTATTTTGGAGTGTTGTCCTTCAAGCATAGAATGATTACGGGACCACATAGTATAAAGGGTTAGGCTAGAACTTTTCAACCAATCCTTCAAAAGAGAATGAGAGGACTCCACCCGGGAAGTAGCCGTGTTTCCAAGATGGAAATACCGGTTCGTGTAGCATAATACGAACCCTGTTGAGTACGAGCCCCATGTGTTTGCCGCATAAGTCGCCACTACCATCCAATTTTTACAAAAGGCGGCCCAACGCAACTCGTACTCTTCCTTTGTAGTAGCATTTATCACTCCATTCCAACCATGCTCTTCATTGCACATGATTTGCTTTGTGCGCCACTCATGCTTTGACCACGATTGTGCTTTGCTCTCAACAGCACGGTTCAAGTGCCAACGACACAACAAGTGAGGTGTAAGAGGATAGACGGACCGTAGAGCCGCGATCAAACCCAACTCCCGATCAGTGACAAACGCTGAAATAGATGCTTCGGTGAACTCGAGAAGCATTCCCAACTTCTTCAATAACCATTTGTACCCATCTTCCGACTCAGAAGGAATCAATACACAAGCAATCAAGAATGAAGATCCACATGGTGTGACACCAACAAGCTCAACGAGTGTCATCTTGTACACATTGGTCTTGTATGTCGAATCAATAAGCACAACATGTGGATAGGTACGAAACAGCTTCACGGCTTCCGGATGAGACATGAAAACATGAGAAAGCTCACATGTCTCGGGATTCTTCTCATGCCAATGCACATATTTCGCTTCTACAGCTAAGGACAACATGTGTTGAGCGGGATTTCGATTCCCTCTCATTTCACGCCTCAGCTTGGTTGTCTCACTATATATTTGGGTGCTTGAGGGTTGCGGTTTTTCCGGGGTTCTTTGATGAAGACCGTTTTTAATATCTCTCGGGGGAATCGAGGCCCGGATTTGTTGTTTCACATACTCTTTCTCTTCTTCAGTTAAACCCGCAAAATGCCTATGTCCATCCTTGTACTTTACCAACTTGTGGTTGTGCTTCCCAAAACCAACGGCAACCACAATGTTCCAAAGTATCGTGGGTTTATCCTCGAATCCCCGAAACTTGTTTTGCACGGCTCGAATACGAAATTTGCAATCACATTTAGGTGAACCGGATTGTTTCCTAGGATTATCGGGATCATACTCTCCCGGTGGCCTCCCGTACCTAGAACAACGCAAATATGAAGATAACAAGTCGGGTTCGCTACGGTTTTTCGCTCCATTAGTTGATTTCACCAATGCAAACCCATTAGCAAACGCTATCTTTTGGGCCCAATCAAACGCTTCGTCACGAGTATCAAATCCTATATCCGTCACAAATAAAGGGTTGAAATCGAACCCGTTATCGACAAATTCCTCAAATGAACCCTGTTTACAAGCGGAAATTACATTAAAACTTAAATAAACCGTGCGAAAACACGAGAAATTACACGAAAACACGAAAATACGCAAGTAAACTTCAAAAAAACGTTGCACCACTAGTTCAACGTCCACTGTAGACGTTGAACCCTATACATAACGTCTAACCTAGACGTTGATATGGGGTGTCAACGTCTAGGACAGACGTTACACATAGCTTACAACGTCTATATTGGACGTTGAGGATGGGAACCAACGTCCACTTTGGACGTTGATCCACCTTCATAACGTCCACCTTGGACGTTGATATGGGGTATCAACGTCTAGGTGGGACGTCATTGTTGTTTATCAACGTCTATATTGGACGTTGATTCCCCATATCAACGTCCAATATAGAGTTGCCTACCCTAAATCGTCCAAAAATCATATCAATATTCATGAATTCGGCATAAAAAGTATAAATCGACTTCAAAAGGGTGTTCAAGAATCAACAAATGTCATAGGCTCGTAACGTAACACTAACAAAGAAAGCAATGGAAACCGTCTTTCAAATTTACGTTAATGGAAAACTAAAGAAACAAAACAAAAATTAAGTTAAAGGGTTTGCATAACGTACCGATGATTCATTGTCCGCCATTGACTACCGTTTAATGTTATATGAAAACCGTCTTTCAAATTTTTGTGGAAGTTGTTTAAATTAGTTTATGAGATTTTTGAATTTTAGAGAAAAAGTTAGAGAGAGGAAGGAGAGAAAAGGGTAGTAGTGGTCTTTTTTTTTAAAAAACGTCGACGATGTTTTATAAAACGTCGACGATGTTTCGCAGCCCTCTTGTTCAATTACAAATCTTTTTCACATCTTACACATTTATAAAGGTTAGGGAAGGTGGATAGATTTTATCATCTGTTTTTTTCATTTATTTTTATTGTTGATCGTAATCGAAAGTGACTTTTTTTTATTCCGTACTTAATTACATAATAAGCGTACTTATTTCATCTTTAATCATGATTTGTACTTATTTTTATTATCTATATAATAATACCATCTTTTTATGTTTTTTCGTCTTATCATCTATTTGGCCTTTTTATTTTATTTTGTATGAAATATGTACGTTTTAAATAAGAAGTTGTGTTTAACTTATGAGATACCGTGATTCAAGTGAACAATAACACTTCATTGTACTATTATCCTTAGCGGTAACAATAGTAGGTATACTGTATACGCTATCCTATTTTATCAATTAACTAGTTTTGCTACCCGTGAAAATCACGGGTTACCCCTGGATATCCTTTGACCACTATATAATATATTTTTTCTTTTAAATACGATGTAGTGGGTACAGTGTGATCAATTGGTATCTCCATTTTTTAATTTTTCGACTTAAAAATAAGTAGGCGTTAGAAATATTTGTTGCCAACATGCCATGATAATTTATCCTTACTGTTAAAATCTTATCGCGATAAATAACATTTAAGGTCTTATAAAAACTTTCGAAACTTGAAGATCGGAATTACATTATATTATCTACATTATGCTCTTTTATAGTTTGACTTGTATATACAATGTTTAGAGTTATAATTAACATGTACACAATGTTTTATGTTTTGTGTTTTGTTGTTTACTTTATTACCAACCACCATATTTTTATGATTCAAAATTAACGGAATTTGTAAAAAACACCACGTTTAAGCAATAACGTATCAATATGGATAATAATTTATTATTTGACTGGACAAAAGGAAAAGAATATGGTCGTATAAAGTCAAGGCAATGGCCTAGGCTTTATAGATCTTGAGATACAAAATATTAGAATCTGAATATACAACTTGATTATCCATTCGATAATTAACAACGTTGCCGAGTGTTAAACCCCATATAGGAAAACAGTAATACCATCATGTTTATCCATTAATTTTTGTAACTGATATATTTACTTGTACAAAATACCATCTTATGTCTTACATAGTTAAGGACAATTTACTACACCATAGTTGTATTTAATGAAGTAAACCATTATTGTTCTTAAGTTTTTCTTTTATATATACATAAAATGTACAAATGCACAACATATAAAGAGTACAATTAATAATAATAATAATACATATTACTTTGAAAATATGTTAATATTACTTTGTTCAAGTTACATATCACTTTGTAACTAATTGTAATTACATGCATATGATAATAATAAAATTATCATAACTTACAAATTCTTGCTTTTACACATAAATCCATGATTGGTGTGAGCTATGTTGATCGGTCTAATTTTTACAATTTACCCTCGTTTCCTTAGAATGATCTATCGTTTAAATAATATAAATGATATTATGTAATAAGATAATAATGGCAAATGAAAAAAAGGGCGTATTAGAAGATTAGATACAAAAAATGAGTCGTGGTCCATTTTTTAGGTATATGTTCGATCTAATGTTCACGCTTAACTCTTGTATCCTTTTGAATGATCTATCGTGTAAATAATATAAATGACAATAATTTGTAGTAAGAAAATAATGGTAAATGAAAAAAAAAAAAAAGAGGTGTAATATGAGATTTGGCGCAAAAAGGAGACGTGGTCCATTTGTGAGGGGTATAAATGTATAATTTGTCTGTCTAGGTATTCATATAGGACATTCAACTATATATATAGAAATTTATAATCTCGTAATATTAAAGGAATACAAGCAAAGATGTTTATCAATTGACTCCCATAGAAAATTAGCAATTATAAAGTTGGTTTTTTCAACGAAGATCAAATAAAAGTCGATATCCATCATTAATGCATATTTTTATCCTCAAAGTTTTATCTATCATCTTCAAATTTAACTTCCATAAATTTTAGAATTTTATTACACAAAAAAAAAACTTTCAAAGAGAAATGGAAGATTGAATTTACTAATTGTGGAGAAACTAAACTTACCACTACATGACGTTGTTAGTTAGCTAAGCCTACGAATTTTATCAAAGCGTCTTCATTACCGCCTACACAATATAAGAAAAAACAAAAAACAATACACGAATTACTAATTGATGATTCAAAATTAAAAAAAGCCAAATAAACTACTCAAATTTGTACCCATCACATGACTATTTCTGAGGAAACAAAAAAACAATATTAAATATGATAGACTAAATGATACTAATGTGCTTGGAAGTTGAATGATGTACATTAACATTTGGTGACATCAATATTAATTAAGAAAAAAAGCATTCAAAAGTTGACATTCAAAGTGTTTTAGATAATGAGTTTGTTTATATAATCTTTATAGTGATAAAAATTATTGTAAAATTAGTATGGGAGATGAATTGTTTTATATAATATTTATGGTGATAACAATTAAATGCAAACTTAATATGAGAGTTGAATAGGATGATGGTTAATATACTTCGGAATTAGAAGAGTCGGCATTCTAATACTACCAATGTAAACACAATGGATGAAAGCTTATGAGGTTGCCATATGGCATTCTAATACTACTTAATCTACCCTTTTTATATTATTGTATAGATTTTGATGTAATGTTATATATTAGCTTTTAGACATACATTGTATTTTTCAATTAATTGGATGTACATAATGGGTATTCTTGGACTAAATTAGATACTTATTATTTTATTAATTTTTGATAATATCAAATGTTAAATAAACAACCCGTGCATTTTACACGGGTTTAAAACTAGTACTTTTATACTTGTTAGTATTTATCCGGACCTATATGTTGTTACAGTGGTAAAGTTCTTATTCCGCATAAAAGAGCGTGTGTGTTCGACTTTCACTAGTGGCATTCCCCCGCCTTTGTTTGGCTTACTGTGGGCCCCACCTGCTATCTTTACTAATTTGTTCAGGGGTCTATTGGCTATACGTAGTATTATTATATGAATTTTGTACTTCGATTTCATATTTCATAATTTATTAAGAAAAAGTGATTGATTTATTTGACCCATCTATTGTAAATAAGTACCTATCTATTATCATTTTTATTAGGATTAATTGTTGAAAACACCCTTATATGTTCCACTTTTTAAAATTTAATACCTTATCAAAACTTTTTTTAAACTTAATACCTTAGATCGCTCCTCCGATCAAAAATTGGTACCTTAAGTGAATTTAGGCCAACAAAAACATGAAATACCCATTTTACCCTTGTCTTTATATACTCTATTACAAGACTCACACACTTATACCTCTCCCATTACCAGTGTTTTTCCTAAATTAGCTTTCAAAGCTTTTCAAATTATCAACACTCATGCATATTTCTCCAATTAATTGGATTGATCATCTAACAGAAAATCAAGTTGCTTTTTTTTTTATCAAAGGATCGATCAAGAATCAAGATTAATTGTTAATTAAGTATCTTCACTCTTACCCCTTTATATTTCATTTAAGTTTTCTTTATGAAACCTTAATTTCTCAATTTCGTGTTTAGAAGCGGTAAATTTGTTAGTTAATTTCATGAAGTTAATTATTTTCATTATTTCCTAGAGTTAATTAATTTATTTACATTTGTTGATATTGTTTTATTAGTTATTATTAAGTTATTGCGCATAATTTGTTGTAGGCATTGATAACATTCGTTTAATATGAGAGTAAGCTATGGAGTTAAGTTTACTTATATGAATAGTCCTATGGATTATGTTGGTGGGGTTTTTCAAATACAAAGTTGTGTGCAAACTAATGTGATTAACTTCAAATAATGGAATGGAAAAAATATATTTATCTTAATGAGAGGTAGATTAGAATGAGGATAATTACTGAAAATGATGAGAGATCGACATGAAATAACTTGTACTTATGAGAGGGAAGTGAAGGGAGGAAGGGAAGAGAAGAGGCTGAACATAGCAAAAGGGTATAATGGGGATAAAATATGGATTTTGGATGGAAATTTAAAAAGCGAACGGAATATGCGACTTTTTTTTGTCTGAATCCACTTAAGGTACCAATTTTTGATTGGAGTAGCAGTTTAAGGTATTAATTTTCAAAAAAGTTTTGATAAGGTATTAAATTTTAAAAAGTGGAACATATAAGGGTGTTTTCAACAATTGATCCTTTTTATTATCCTTCTTTTGGTCCAAATATTTTCCTCCATATAAATTGATTGTCCATTTCTAAATTTATCTCAAATATATTATGGAGTATATCCACCATATAAAATAAGTGGACATTCAAAATTGTCCTTAAGTAGCTACTACACCTTTCATAACAATTAATTTATTCACAATTCTCTTTGAGTCAAGGTTTAATGGTTATTTATTAAATTTTCTCTAAATTATTCCAAAAGGAAAAGTAGAATGGTAAAAATGGGCATGAAAGAAGTATAAATAACATTCGATATGGCTAAAACAAAGTTCAAATGTTCTTATTTACAAGAATCACAATTTAGGGCCTCAAAAATTCTATTGGCCTCCCCTGTCCTTGAGTCCTCATCTTAACATTTGGATGAGACAAATGAACAGACAAGATTAGATAAAAGGGTAAGAATGATGGGGTGGGGATTTGGATTTTATATATAAAAGATAGTCTTGCTTTGAAGACATCATGAAAACATATTATTTATTGATAATAAACTACTGTTAAGATGTATTAAGATTTAAGATGGATGCTATATTGATTACAATAAATCATCACCATAAAGTTGTACCACCATAATACATAATTCGACCAAAATCTTCTACTATTCCCCCATCATAAACACCGTAATGCGAGTCATCACAATATGTCTCCGTCTGTTGAGGATTTACCGCTTTCTGATTTTCATCGAGAACCACAAAATTAGAGCAATAGGAACTATATTCAAAATCAGTAACAGGGTAGTAACCATTTCCCATAGGAGGAAGAGGACTATCAGGAGGGCTATATACTTCACCTCCAACTGCAATATAAGTTGCTGAAGTCGACAAGGCATTGAATATTTCTTTAGGCCAGAATCCGATGATATAGACGCTTGCCTTAAGCCACCAATGACCCGTCTTTACATCCTTCATCCACCATATTCAACACTTTCAAGTTAGACATGTAAATGCTAACACGAGATACAAACAGTCTCCTATATACTAAAAGATTAAGCTTCATAAAAAAAAATTCCGCCAAATTACTAAACTTAAATAGGGAAATTATATTATTAAAACAATTGCCTATTATAATGATATATGTTAATTATATATACTAAAAGATTAAGCCTCAACCATGACCTTATGGTTTTGGTTGAGATGCTTCATCTATCAATATTGGTCCTAATGTTCTAATTGAAAAGGTGATGACAGGTGAACGTCATATTATGGAGTTATGTAGGTAAAATATCATATGGTTTTACAATAACACTTATGTAGAACGGTTTGATACAATAATTATTGATAAAACTATTATACCTCGGGACATTTGGCTATTCTATTAACGAAGTATTACTATTAACCCGGATAAGTTCTACATTGATAAGCAATGATCGTCAAATATTATATAAATACACGTAATAAACTAAGAGTTATCCGATAAAAAATGAAGTTTTATTTTTTCATCTTGTTTTATATAATTAAAATTATTTTTTACCGTTACTCTTCTGCTGAAATAGTAGCTTAATTTTATGTCATTAAAACATGTTGACCTATGTTAGAGTATATGATATACCAAACCACTTTTAGATGATTCGAGTATGGATATAGATAAGAGCATTTTAGATTTCGTGAATTAAATTTGGCTTAATCATGAAACAAAAGAATCTAGATTTTGATTTTCGAGGTCCAGATCATCCTATCCTTTGTTATCTCTAGATACAGGATCATCTTTTCATATATTCATCTGTACGTGTACATGTGATTTCTTATGTGGTGATTCGTACAAAGTATAGTTTAAGATTATGTTTGACCTAACTTTTCAAAGTGTTCTTTTGCAAAAAAAAAGTTTAATAGGAATAAAAAAAAAACAAATTGGTTGAACACATAATTATCCAAAAATTAAAAATAATTTATTAGAATATCAACAGCCATCAGTTTCCTCTTAAAAAGAGAAGCATCAATTTAATCCTTTTAGCTTTTACAACGCTTTTAAAAAAATTAAGCTTAAAACCATGAACTCAATTTTAAAATATAAGTCAAACATACTCAAAATCTCATATAATAGAAGATGCATGTTATACCTGGAAAACAAATAGCTTCATATACTTTTGTACTCCTCCTCTTTCTGAAAAACCTCTGAGGGGTACGTCAACACTAAAGTCTGTGGAAGTGTGGACAAATCCAGGGCATAACGCATTGAAACAATGCGATTGACCAGCCTTTCATTACAAAGATTGGCGTTAGTACTTCGTTAAATCTGGAAAATTTTCTTTAACAACAAAGTAATAGCATATTTTGTTCCCCCATTTGAATGGGATCCAAACACCTTAAAGGTGTATGACGACAAAGTAGTATTAAATTTGTTACTTACGAAAAACTCTTTTATATGAATATAAATATCATAATATTTAGTCTTATATTTTAAAAAGATATTGAAGAGAGAAATAATGGTTTAAAATGTAAAAAAAATAATATATTAAAATATAAAAACAGAGGGAGTAAATGAATAATGCAAGATTCAAGATTGTACAACATTACTCTCATACCATATTTAGAAATTCTACCTCTTAGAGATTGCTTGAATTTGAAGGTAAAAGAGAGGAATGTATAAGGGTAAATATTTTTTATATGTTTGGTATGAGAGTAATTATCCTCGTGAAAGGGTAATATTAAACCTATCACCAAGAAACTTATTATCCGAGTAAACAACTTTCCTATAATTATAACTCAATTAAAATTTACGCCTGAATTATTTCATGTATTCTAGGTAAGTCTTTACAAGTTACAACCTTCATTTATTATTGAGGTTCCCATTTATTAAAATACTAGTTTTAAACCCGTGCAGAAAAATGCACGGGCATGCTATCCAAAAAGTAGAAAACAAAATAAAAAATACATATAAATATATATAATATATAAAACAGTATAAATATATATTTATATATACAAACTTATATATTTATACCTATATATAGAGTTTTTTCACAATCGTATATGTAATTTTGATATACTAACCTTCTCAGCGTATAGATTTGTAATTTTAGCTTACTTATACCATTGAACATTATGCTATATCCTATTGCATGTTACTTTTCTTACTTTTATCATTTTCTTTAATTAAATTTTTTTTCGTCTTTAAAGTTCTACAATTTGACGTCTTTAAAAGTTACTTTAAAATCTTACAAATTTAGCGCATGATTTAAATATATTTAATAAAAAATACTTGTAAGACATACTATATGACTAAACATTGCTATTTTACGATTAAGTCATACATAAAATAAGCCTTTAGGGGTGAAAATTTTGTTTTCGGTTTCCTTAATTTAAGGGACCAATCAGTGCTCTAGAAAAGTTTTTGCTTTAGTATATACGTAGTAGTAGATACCCCTTTACATATATTAAAAAAACGAACATCATTAAAAAAACGGATGAGTATTTTACAACGTTGCGGAACGTAATAAAAGAAGCTATTCCGCGATACAATAAAAGAAAGTAGAGAGTGTTCTACACTTACATCTATATATTGGAACAAACGTGGGCGATTATCTTTGCTGAGTGTCGGATTTATCTACAAGCATTAAACAAATAATGTTTAGGAATCGATTTTAAGGTAATCGTATAAATACTTCATACATTCAGTAGTGGAGCAAGGGGGGGTAGCAGGAGGCAGGAGCGGTCGCCCTTTCGACGGATGAAAATTCCGAAATTTTTAGTGAAATTTTTCGAGTGTACCTTAAATAATTAGTCTTTCTCCCTCCCTAAAAATTTTCGTCCCCCTAATTTCAAATCTTGGCTGCGCTACTACATACTTCCTCCCTTCAACTCCACTCTACCATATTACTTTTTCACATTTGCCGAGACGTGTTTTACGCGGTAAATATCGTTAGCTACGTGATTGCAAAAATTATAAAAGTTAGATATTAATAATGTACTAGTAAAGACGAATCAAACAAGATCACACATGAATATATTTTTTACTTATATATTGAGAGAAAATTGCAATTATATGATCACTTGTGAATAGTGTACGAAAGTGAAAGTGGTAAAGTGGAGTTGAAGGGATGAAGTACATTACCTCGAATTCTATAATACAGAGTAAATTTTTATAAACTTAACAGAAAGACAACTAAATATTTGCCCCGGGCAACTAAGCAACTTATAAATAAAAATAAATTATAGGTAAAGAATTACCATCCAACCAGTTTTAATTTTATCTTCACCATTTTGAATAATAATTTCTCCGGATGAATATTGTGACTGCCCAACAGAAAAGTTATAAATACTAAAATACCCTCCTGCTCCATGATATTTTGTCGTTCGTGGATCCGAATTTGTCTGCAGAAGTGCGAACTGAAACAAAAATATAGATGTCATTAAAATGACTTACTTAATCTTTTTTAGGAAAAGAAGATGATATAATTATACTGGTTGTGTTGAATATGAATTCTCTTTATTTCTTATACATGAAAAAAATATGGTTTGTCATTTCTATTACAAGCTATGTTACTCCGACTCTTCCGATTTTCCTACGTACTCGTGTCTGACACTCGAGACTCGGACAAGGGGGTGACACTTCGACACCTTATTTTAATCCAAAATATGCATATTTTTCATAAAAATGGTCGTATCGTACACTTGAACACGCACCCGTATCAGATACTTTTACACGAGTTTGAGTAACGTAGATTACAAGGATGAAGTTGGCTAAATGAATCATGTCTTATTTTATAAGAGCCAACTTCATACTTTTAGTCTTTTACATAAGCATTTGTTAAAAAAATCTATAACTTTAATATTTAGTACTCTGAAAGCTTTTTCTATATAGTACCGCTCTATCCTTTTAGATTGGTGTTGTTCGTTTTTTAAAAACAACATTGGTATATCCTTCAACCTTTAAACAGGGCCCCAAACTTGAAGGGGCCCAAAATAGGCTAATGCGTATGCTATATGTAGTTCTAAAAATGCTTTAATTTCAGAGCTTTGTAAGTAGCGCATTGGTAATGTAATTTACAAGCAATGGTTTATCGTGAAGAAACTTAATATTTCCACACGTGAGTTGTCCCATATTGATAAAAGAGAAAGAGTTTACCACTTTATAGGGCAAAAGACTACTCCCTTTATTGCCAATTAGTTTTAGAGTGAAAATTCTTTGGGCTTATGAAGTGGACTTCCTCTTTCCTCAGTGCCGGTGCGGCCCAGGCCAGATAACAAATTTAACATTTATGTGTTAAGGAAGCGGGTTTGATCCCTAGCATTGTATATTTTCAAAAGAAAAATTCAAACGAATAAAAATGTTGCTATTAAGGCTTCAACCTGGGTCGCGAAGTCTATCATTGAATAGGTAGAACCATCACAACACAATACCATAATAAATTAATTATGATCATCTTTGGAAAATTAATTTGTATTAGCAACTCTCAACGGTCTCAAGGTGGTAGCTTTAGTTAAAACAAATATATTGTACTTCCTCTGTCCCGGATAATTATTATCCTTTACTTTTTGGACATTATTCATAAAGAGAAAGAATCCTTAAAATAAATTTCAATGCATAAGACAAAATATAGTCATGAGAAATCTTGTTTGATTCGTCTTAATGAGCACGTTAAGGATATAAAATTTTATAATTCTTACACTTATGTAGTAAAAGATATTTTCGAAATGAAATATGCATTGACAAACGTGTAAACGACAAAGGAGAACAACTGACTAGGACAAAGTAAGTAATTACTCGGTATGATATTAATACAACAATTAGTCTTGCTTGTGACGGGTCGGATCCCTCTTACAAGCTTGCAAGTGGGAGGACAAACGGTTTTATAATTATTTTTAACTTTTACATTTATCTACTTTAATATATGATGTTAGTAAGAATATGTAGTTTTAGTTTGATATATTCAATATCACGACGTTATACGAAATATTCCATTGACTAGTTGTTACATGTACGTCAGAAACAGTAACTATATTTATATGTTAATAATTTTAGTTATTAAATTTGTGCTAAAATTATGCATCAAAATAAAGATAAGTATATTTTATTTTTAAAAAAATCAAAGTTTAAATTATCTTTATCATTTTGTATTAGTTTTATAACTGAACTATTTTTAGGTTGGGTCACTTGCATATTTCGGTAGTATAGTTATTTCCAAGAACTTTCCATGATTCCATCCTCTCTTTTTCACCTTAAGCTACTCTTCGTTTCTACCTGCCATATACACTTGCAAATTAACAAACTTACATGAGTTCCAGGATTTGGTGACCGTGAGTTTTGTTTGGCGTACTCCCGTGTAAATCGTTTGATATGGTTGAACTCAATTTTATCGATTCTTTTTATAGGCACTGTTCCACGCGGACAACCTCCGCCTTTTAACTTTTTGTAATTGTCTTGGCTCCAAGATCCTGTGCTCGTCGGGTCATAACTTGGCTTCATCTGCATTCCGTATAATTAAAGAGTAAGTCTTATTTAAGACGGGTATTATTCGTCTAAAACTTGAAATGGGTCAGGTATTATTAAGTAGTGGTAATAAAGACAAAGATTTTGGTATGTTATAGGTAAAGTAGTGGTATTATTAAGTGGGGTGATATGTTACGAGTATATATTTTACCCGTCTTAAACTAAAGACGGATATTGTCGGTATGAAATGAGAATGTGTGTTAATAAAATGTTTATTTCATTACATTTTTCGATCCCTCTTAAATTATTGTTCGCTTTTAACTTTTCCTATTAATTTTATCACTTAGTTTATCTAGTAGAGATAGTCTCAAATAATTATATGTTGTTATAAAAAATAGAATATACTTGTATAACTTTGTTCCGAGGGTCACGCATGGTTTCCTAGTAATTACTAATTAGTAACTTCTATTAAAATAATACTTACTATTAAGAACAGTTGTAGCTATTGTGTATTACAAGAAAATAAGGATTAAAGATGACTATCGATAATTAAAAGCAAAAATATATATTGAATAGAAGAAATACTTTTCATACTGACATACTGTAGTGTTCGTACTTTATTGGCTAATTTATACGGAGTAGAACATTATAAATAGAGTGGGAGTAATACTCATAACTCATCGATAAAACATTATAAATAGAGAAATTTTTTAACCTCTTTATAAACCAAATAGTGTCACTTTTGAGTCAATGCAATGAACAATAAATAAATTCAACTTCATAGTGGCTGATCTACAGGGTTAGTAGGGCCGCTCGCCGCCAATGGTTAAGGAAAAAATCAAAAGTTTCTTAAAATTTCCGATTTTTGTAGGTTCATTGTATTATTACTTGTTCGTCCCTGCCAAGATTTTTCGCCCCTCTAACTGTAAATCCTGGCCCCGGCACTGCATCTACATAATCTCTATCCGAAATTTAATCCAACCTTTTTTAATACTAAAACACTTAAATAAAATATAAATGACAAACAAATATCAGTTCTCCTAGTTGCACTTATGCCCCCTTACTTAAATTGTGGATTATGGAGTAAATTATTTTTATCTTATCTTGGATAGCTATTAATGAACTTTTCCACAATTTATATTAGGTAGATTCCAGCTAGTTTAATTGATTTCTATTCCATTTTTTTAAATTTAAATAGTACTAATCTCCGAGATGGGTAGCTAGTTTAACTAGATAAAGTGCTGAATTCATAATATTGATACTCATAAAGTCATAATCCATGTTCATTCAAATTCTTTCGATATTAAACTTGCCTTTTTATCTCCTTTTACACCGAATAAAGGAAAAGCATAATAGAGCACATTTCATAAGCAAGAGCTTTATATTGATCCGGTATACATGTTCTATATTTTGTAGTCCATAGTTTAGTGTTTTCTATTTAGAAACATGATTATAAATGGAATGAAATTTAATATTAGAAGTTATCAACAAGAATCATAAGACATAATGAGCACTACAAATTACCTCCGGGTGGAATGTGTGATTTTTGAGCAATGGATGATCAAATGCCGGTTGCTTATAAAAGTCCACGCAATCATATATATCACCAAAATCATCCTTCATAGTTATCATCGAGTTACATAAAATGGAATGACAATATGCATATAAACACATAATCGTTAATCTAGTCGGATATTGAGATCAGCATAATTAAAGTTGTGTATCCAAATAATTTGAAAAACTACGGATTAATAAGGTATGTTAAATATAATACCCCTCTGCTTTTGCGTTTTTTACTTGATACCCCTTCACTTTTTAAAACATTAGTGGTACGCCTAACTTTTATAAAAACAACAAAGCGTGACCTTAAGTTTTTTTTCCGTTAAATTCCGTCGAATTAGTCCGTTATTTGCCGACATGGCTGTGTGTTTTGCAATATTTAAAGGGACGTGCTTTTTCACATACGGATTTTACTATTTCACATACACATTTTACCATATTACCCTTGTCATTTTTCTAGCCTTTTCTCCCATTTACTCCGTATAATCTCTCCTCACCATCATGACACCAACCACCCAACCGCGGACCGCCTACTCCGTTCACCCACTCCGGAGAACCCCAACCGCCTACACCGTTCACCAACTACGGAAAAATACGACCTCGTCCGTCGCCGGTGGTCGTATCTAGGGAAGGGGGATAGGGATTGTGCGGTCCGACGCCTAGTTCTGGTCTGGAGTGGCGGCTGGCCATAACAAGGGGGGGATTGAGGCGACGGTTGATGGTGGACTGAGGTGGTGGTCAGTTGTTGGGTGGTGGTGGTAGTGGGGAATAGTGGAGTACGAACATGTTACTGCTGTTTATGTTTTCTTCTCTTTTTTTTTTTTAATTAGTTTTTTTTGTTTTCTAATTAATTATTTCATGTTTTCTTTTTTTAAAAAACAAAATTGTAATTGCAAAAAACAAATGAACTATCGTCGACGACCACTACTGAACGGCCGTCGACCACCCTTACCACCACCCATAACCCTAACCACCACCCATAAACCCTAAGCACTACCTATAAATAATAAACCTAATAATTTTTTTTAAAAAAAAAAAGATTCATAATTTAAAAAAAAAAACAAATTACTCAATTAATTGGAAAATTATAATCCATTGTTCAAGTATTAGATTGTATTAAATTTGATTTGAAGATAAATGTTTATATAATAATCAATTTAATTAAGTTTAGCAAAAAGAAGGTGTAGCAAAAAGAAAGTGAGTTTGATTATCTTTAGCAAAAGAAAGAAAGACTGTGTTACGGAAAAGGGTAACATATGAAAATCTTATGAAAAAATGTATGTGAAAGAGTAAAGTTCGTAGATGAAAAAATAATTTCGAACATGATGGTGATTAACTTGTTTAACATATAATTTTTTTTTTTTTTGATTTCCCACCATTAAAATTCTTCTTTTCTACCATTGTTACACCAAAAGTTAATCAACAAAGATAACCAACCACCCACGCCACATCTGTTGCACCACCATCTATGTTAATCGCGCTTCTTGGCACCGCCATTTAGCCACACAAGCACTTAATACGGCGTCACCCATCACACCACCTCACAATCTTACCTTCACATTCAAGTGAAACAGTATTATTCAATTACTCAATTCAATTCAACATCTATCACCTTCATTCCTATATGCATCTCTCTCTCTCTTTACTCCTTTAAGTAACGAAAATAATAAAAAAAATGAAAAAGAAAGATGAATGGCAAAGTACAGAAACAACATCATTCAATCGAAACTATATCATTCAATTACTCGTTTAGAAGTATCCGACACGGGTGCGTGTCCAAGTGTCGGACTCGGCTAATTTTTTTTAAAGTATGCATATTTTGGTTTTAAATGAGGTAGGTGTTTAAGTGTCATACCCATGTCCGAGTGTCAGTCTAGGATACGGGTACAAGAGAAAATTAGAAGAGTTTGAGTATAGTATAACTCTCTAGTACGGAGTATATTGCTAGCCTTTTTACTTCTTAAATGCTTACTTTAGCATTACGCTATCCCATTTTTCCTAGGGTCATTCATTATTTTAAAACAAATAGCAGTTAATTCAATAAGTCTTCCTTGTGACGAGGTGATCAGTCGTAAACTTGCGACGGGTTAAATACCCCTCACAAAGAGCAAGTGGCAAGGCAAGCCAAGTGAGGGGCTTCATTTGCACCCCACTTACTCTTTGTAAGGGAAATTTGACCCGTCGCAAGCTTGTGACGGGTCGGTCCGTCACAAATAAGAATTTGTGCAGTTAATTATGTGTTTAAGCTCAAATAAATGTCAAACGCATATCCATTTTAGTAAGTAATGGTCCACTTTGACGGAATAAAAACTTCGGGTCATAGTTTGTTAATTTTGTTAACGTGAGGGGTACCACTGATGTTTTAAAAAGTAAAGGGGTAGAAAATGAAGAAATTGAGGAGTATTATGTAGAAAATCTCTAAAAAATTTCACCCAAATTATACGTTATAAAATTTTGTGAACATAAACTTATACGAACTTTATTTTACGATAATTATTGAATATATTGTGAAGATAACATAAAGATATGTGCTTACTTATTTTGTCAATAGTATTATTATTTGCCTTGTTTATAGGCTTATTTTAGGGAGTAAATATTGTGTTGAGTTGTATAAGTAACGAGGCATTGTATCAGCCATATTCATTCAATAAGACACGTTTAATCTTTCCCATTCATTCGTCTTCTTGCTTCTACCAGTTTTCATGGTATCAGAGCATTGATCCTGGATCTTTGCTAGCATTCTCTATAAACACAAAAAAAATTCCTGCAAGAATGACGGGTGGATCAGGCCCCAAAGCAGGTATTAATAAGGATAATTATGGTAATTGGTTACTCGATAGAGGATGCTCGCATCACATGACAGGTAGACGAGATTTGCTAAGTGATATTTGGCGCGGCACAAAATCGACTGTGAGTCTTCCTGATGGGTCACGGATTGTGACAGAGGAGCATGGGGGAGTAATATTAAACAACAATTTTATACTCAAAGACGTGCTTTTTGTGCCATCTTTAACTTGTGATTTGATTTCCATACAACAATTAATTACAGAAAATAATTGTGTTGTAACCTTTTATAATGATCATTGTGTTATACAGGACCAATCTACGAGGATGAAGATTGGTAGGGGTGAGCACAATGACGGGGTCTATTATTTCAAGGGTGAGCAAAAGGACTTAGTTGCACGAGCTAGTGTTGGTGATGGTGCGAACTCGAGTTTGTGGCACAAGCGCCTTGGACACCCGTCTAGCAGTATTTTACCTCTTTTCTCTGAATTAGTTGGTTTTAATTTGTCTTGGAATTCTAGCAATATTTGTGACCCGTGTTGTCGTGCCAAACAAACCCGTTCCATTTTTAAGTCTAATAATAAAAGGAGTACGGATTTATTTGCTCTTATACATTGTGACATTTGGGGGCCTTATCACACCAAAAGTATGTCGGGAGCACAATATTTTCTTACTATTGTTGATGATAAAAGTAGGTTTGTTTGGGTGAAATTGATGCGTGACAAAGGAGAGGTGAGTGACCTCTTGATTAAATTTTGCAAAATGGCCAAGACACAATTTGAAAAATATGTTAAAGTGGTACAAAGTGATAATGGGACGGAATTTTTGTCTAATACAATGAAAGCCTTTTATGATGAACATGGTATGCTTTTTCAAACTAGCCAAGTCGACACCCCGCAACAAAATGGTAGGGTGGAAAGAAAGCATAGGCATATTTTAGAGAAAGCTAGAGCGCTTCGTTTTCAAGGAAATTTGCCCATTGATTTTTGGGGTGAATGTGTCTTAACCGCTGCGTACCTTATTAATAGGACACCCACCCGTATTCTCGATGGGTTAACTCCCTTTGAAGTTTTGTATGGGAAACGACCATGTTTTGATAACATTCGGGTTTTCGGAAGTATTTGCTATGCCCATAATAAAGATAGACCCAAAGATAAATTTAATGAAAGAGGTAAAAGATGCATATTTGTTGGATATCCTAGTAGCAAGAAAGGGTGGAGAGTTTACTACTTGAAGAAAAAGCAAATTTTCGAGTCAAGAGATGTTATTTTTTATGAACACACCTTTCATTTTGCTAATGGAGAGGCCACGAAAGAAGCAAAAGAAAATCAACTGAAAGCAAAAGAAAATCAAATGCATGATATTCCTGCTGTTGTAGAAGAATTTGTTGAAGAAATGTCAGCTGATACGCATGACTTTCAGCACGAAACAGAAGCATATTGTACTGCTGACAGCACCGGTACTGCAGACAGACCTGCAACTGATGTGCACAGAAGTACAGACGCGACAGAAACATGTGACAGTATTGAAAATACAGACGCAACAACAGCAGGTGACAGAGTTGAACATTCTGATGCGACAGAAACACGGGTAGAAGGAAGAGGTGCGCGTCAGAAATTTGATCCTTATTGGAAGAAGGACTACTACTGTAAATCAACTCGACTTATAGACCCCACTGTTACTGCTCACTCTCATCAATCGACATCCAAGAAGAAAGGTACTCGTTATCCCTTGGTCAATTATGTTACTACCAATTATTTTTCTGATAATTACAGGAGTTATTTGGCAAAAATCGATGAGATACGAGAACCGAGAAATTATCATGAGGCCTCAAAGATTAAAGAATGGCAAGATGCTATGGGAAAAGAATTTGATGCACTTGATGCTAATGGAACATGGCAAATTGTTGATCTTCCAAAGGGCAAGAAACCGATTGGATGTCGATGGGTTTATAAGGTGAAGCATAAGGCGGATGGGTCCGTTGAAAGATACAAGGCCAGGCTTGTTGCGCAGGGATACACGCAGGTTGAAGGTATTGACTATCACGAGACTTTCGCGCCGGTAGCAAAAATGACGAGTGTGCGCTGTTTACTTGTTGTTGCTGTTTCAAAGAGGTGGTCCATCACTCAATTAGACGTGAATAATGCGTTCCTTCATGGAGATTTAGAAGAAGAAGTTTACATGAGGATGCCACCGGGTTTTGAACAAGGCAGGTCGACTAAAGTGTGCAAGTTGCGAAAATCTTTGTACGGACTCAAACAAGCGTCAAGAAATTGGTTTGCCAAATTAACTAACTCCTTGACAAGGTATGGGTTCATTCAATCTTTAGCAGATTACTCGTTATTCACTTACAATAAAGACGGGATTTTTATTGGAGTTTTGGTTTACGTCGATGATATGATAATTGTGAGTGATAACGAGGAAGCTAGTAAAAATCTGAAAATTTTCCTTGATAAAAGCTTTGGTATCAAGGATCTTGGTCGGCTAAAATTTTTTCTCGGAATCGAAGTTGCGACGGGTTCAAAAGGCCTTTTCTTTAGCCAAAGGAAATATGCTCTTGAAATTGTAAAGGAGGCAGGTTTGGAGGGAGCTAAGCCAAGTGAACTACCAATACAGCCAAATCATTCCTTGGCTTTGGCTGATGGTGAACTTCTACGTGACCCAATGGTGTATACACGCCTAGTTGGTCGGCTCATTTATTTAACAATTACTCGGCCAGATTTGGTGTACGCAGTTCACATTTTGAGTCAATTTGTACATGCCCCAAGAAGAGAGCATATGGAGGCTGTTTTGAAGGCAATTCGATACATAAAAGGAAGTCCGGGTAAGGGAATTGTCATCAACCGAGATAATGATTTATTATTACGAGGATACTCGGATTCTGATTATGCTCGGTGTCCACTAACGAGGAGATCATTGACCGGATACTTTGTTACTTTGGGACACTCGCCTATTTCGTGGAAAGCTAAGAAGCAAACGACAGTGGCCAAGTCGAGTGCAGAAGCGGAATATCGTGCCATGGGAGCTGTGACAAGTGAAGTAATTTGGTTGAAGTCATTCTTAAGCTCACTTGGCGTCATTCATAACACTCCCATTGAAATATTTTGTGACAATATGGCTGCACTTCACATTGCTAAGAACCCCGTTTTTCATGATCGTACCAAGCACATCGAGGTAGATTGTCATTTCATACGACACCATATTTTGAATAAAACCATTTCAACTTCTTATTTAAGAAGTAAGGATCAATTGGCGGATATCTTCACAAAAGCGTTAGGCGGAGAAGCTTTTCAGTTTCTACGGTCCAAGTTGGGCATTAGTTTACCAATGCTCCAACTTGAGGGGGAGTATTGAATATATTGTGAAGATAACATAAAGATATGTGCTTACTTATTTTGTCAATAGTATTATTATTTGCCTTGTTTATAGGCTTATTTTAGGGAGTAAATATTGTGTTGAGTTGTATAAGTAACGAGGCATTGTATCAGCCATATTCATTCAATAAGACACGTTTAATCTTTCCCATTCATTCGTCTTCTTGCTTCTACCAGAGGGGGAGCAGTGATTTGAAGAAGAACCCGATTTTCCCACATGTGAGTGTAATTCCCACATTGATTCAAGAGGGGAGCGTACACACCTGATAAGGCCCAATGGGCTACTCCCTATTGCCAATTGGTTTTTAGAGCTGGAACCTCCTTAGCTTCCGGTTTATAAAGTGGACTCTCTCTCCTCAGTACGGGTTGGACCCAGGCCCGATTATGAATTTAACATGGTATCAGAGCCCATGGTAAAAAGACCTGGGCATAAATAAAAAGAAAAAAAAAAACTGGGCTAAGAAAAAAAAAAACGCAGCCGTTGAAGAATAACACGGTTTGCTTTACGGCTGGAAGAGAGGCCAGAAAGCCCCCCAGTCTGATTTAAGTGGGCTCACATGTGAGGGGGAGTGTGAAGAAACCCGATTTCCCACATGTGAGTGTAATCCCACATTGATAAAAAGAGGAGAGAGTTACCACTTTATAAGGCAATGGGCTACTCCCTCTATCGCCAATTGGTTTTAGAGTGGAACCCCATTGAGTTTATAAAGTGAACTCTCTCTCCTCAGTACGGGTTGGACCCAGGCTCTCCGCCCGATATGGAAAATTTAATTAATAGGAATCAAATAAGCAATGATTTGATTTATTACAAGTTTGATTCCTTATCGAGAATTAAACGTATGTTAAACAATAAGGAAATATGATTCCTAAAATCATTTGTTTTCGCCTAACAATTCAAATTCAATTAAAGTCAAATGACA